>JADRCD010191713.1:0-35617 GCA_019843815.1 Montemys delectorum | reverse complement strand
TGTGGAGGCCAGGAAATAATGTCTAATCTCAGTTTAGCTAATGATGAAATATTTCTTAGGGCACCTTTATGCCTGAATAAAGAAAGCAGGCAGATCTCTCCACAGACTTTAGCAGAGACCAATCTGGAACACAACTGAGCTAGGAGATGTCAGCGACTGACAACCTCAGGAGACTGGCTGGAGCATGTGCCTCAGGTCTGTGATCAGGTTTTTACGCCTGTCATACAGAGACAACTGAAGTAGACGAGTAGTTCTGTGTGATAGTAGCTGTACTGGCTAGTTTTGTGTGCCAACTTGACACAGGCTGGAGTTATCACAGAGAAGGGGCTTCAGTTGGGGAAGTGCCTCCATGAGATCCAGCTGTGGGGAATTTTCTCAATTAGTGATCAAGGGGGATAGGCCCCTTGTAGGTGGTGCCATCTCTGGGCTGGAAGTCTTGGGTTCTATAAGAGAGCAGGCTGAGCAAGCCAGTAAGGAACATCCCTCCATGGCCTCTGCATCAGCTCCTGCTTCCAGACCTGCTTGAGTTCCAGTCCTGACTTCCTTGGGTGATCAACAGCCATGTGGAAGTAAGCTGAATAAACCCTTTCCTCCCCAACTTGCTTCTTGGTCATGATGTTTGTGCAGGAATAAAAACCCTGACTAAGACAGTAGTCTTCTCCTGTTTGCCTTTGAAACAAGAAGTAGAACTCTTAGCTCTTTCTCCAGTGCCATGCCTGCCTGGACACTGCCATGCTTCCTGCCTTGATGATAAAGGACTAACCTCTGAACCCGTAAGCCAGTCGCAATTAAATGCTGTCTTTTCTAAGAGCTGCCCTGGTCACGGAGTCTCTTCACAGCAATGGAAACCCTAACTAAGCCATGGACTTTACTCTGTTTAGTGGAATTTCAAGAAACAGGGGGATTGTCAAAAGTTCAAGATCAGGGGTCTGGAGAGATGGCTCAGCCTCGAAAGAACACTTGTTGCTCTTAGACAAGATCTGGGTTTGGTTCCCTAAGCCTACAGTCATCTGCAACTCCATTGCCAAGAGATCCACGCTGTCTTCTCAGCTGTGGCACCAGGCATAGGCATGCACTGTACATAGACATACAGACTGGGTCGGGGTCGGGGGAATTGTACACAAGATATATAAGTCTAAATAATAAAAAGCGTTAAGGATGCTGAAAAATACAGAGTAGCAAAGCCAAGGAGTGTGGGTATCTCCTGTGTTCTTGCCACAGGGCAGGGCACACACACTCTTGCAGAAGAGGTTACAGGCTCCCTCTGTGAAGTCCCGTGGCATCTTGCATGTGTTCAGGTTTTTCAGCTGGGTCCTGTGTACCCATGTGCCCTACTGCCATTTCCTCGGTCTCCTCCTTGCATTCAGGTGAGATCCTGTGTGTGAGAGGAGGCAGGGGAGGTGACTCAGTGGTTAAGGGCACTTGTTGCTCTTGCAGAGGACCTAGCTTCAGTTCCCAGCACCCACATGGTGGTTCACGATTCCGGAGGATCTGATAACCGCTTTTGACTACCAAGGACACCGACATGCATGTGGTACACAGACATGCATGTGCTCAGGCAAAACACTTGTACGGATAAAATAAGATAAACAGATCTAGAACAAAAGAATGTAAAAGCAACTTAGAGATAAAAATGTTTATTTTAGTTCAAAGTTCCAGCTCATCATGGTGGGCAAGTGAAGGCAGGAGCTTGAGGTAGCTGGTCAGGTCCACAGTCAAGAGCAGAGCGAGAACAAATGCATGATTACTTGTACTAAGCCTTCTCACATAGCCCAGAACTCTCTGCCTAGAGAATGGCACTACCCACAGTGGGTGGGCATCCAGCAGACTGGATGGTCCTTTGTGGAGATTCTCCTCCCAGGTGAACTGTGTCACTTGACAGTTTGCATTACTTCTCTCTCTCTCTCTCTCTCTCTCTCTCTCTCTCTCTCTCTCTCTCTCGCTACTGTAGAAAACCCCATTTGAGCAAACAGGTCTAGAAAAGAAACAAAGTGACCACTGGGTTCCCTTTAGGCTTTTTATTCAGAACTGTAAATAAGTTGTGAGACAGGCAGGCATGGCGCTGGAGGAGCTGAGAGGTCTACGTCTTCATCCAAAGGCAGCCAGGAGCAGACTGCTTTCAGGCAGCTAGGAGGAGGGTCTCAAGCCCACCCCCACAGTGACACACCTCCTCCAACAAGGCCACACCTCCTCAGAGTGCCACTCCCTGGACCAAGCAAATACAAGCCATCACACCAGCCTAAGGTGAGGAGTCAGCCTGACACTGTCAAGGGACCGAGGGAATGGAGGGTGACTCGAATGATATGAAGCATTGGCTAGAGCAGAGGAGACCGCTCCATGGAAATCTCCCCATTGCAAGGGAAAAGGGGCCAGAAATTAGCACATAACACACCAGACACCCAGGCCTCACCACGGGGGAGACTTATTACCCCCGGAGGGACAAGCATGGGGGAGGGGGTCTCCCTCTAGATGAGACAAAGGCAGGTGTCTATAGGAGTTGTTTTTTAAGGAGAAACAAGGGCAAATCTGTGTTAGGATGAGTAGGATGATTGGACCTTGTAGCCAGTGAAGCCAAAATATGGATTTTAATTGCTGGACATAAAGTTTTAGTCAGGCATAAGCAAGTGACCAAATAAGAGACTAGACCTTGGAAGTAGATTTAGGAATGTAATCCAACGGTTTAGCAAGGGAAAGGCCCAAAGGTGCTGTGTTAGCCACACTCAGGACTGTTAAGAGAGTCGTTCCCCAGCAAGCACAACTATCTCAAACAAAGCACCGTAAGCTAGAAAGATGGCTCACTGCGTAAAGACGGCTTCTGCCAAGCTTGAAGGCTTGAATTTGACCCTGGGACCTTCATGGTAGAAGGAGAGAGCAAACTCCTGAAAGTTATTTTCTTTTTTTTCTTTTTTTTTTTTTTTTTTTTTTTTTTTTTTTTTTTTTTTGGTTTTTCGAGACAGTTTCTCGAAAACTGTCCTGGAACTCACTCTGTAGACCAGGCTGGCCTCGAACTCAGAAATCTGCCTGCCTCTGCCTCCCAAGTGCTGGGATTATAGGCATGTGCCACCACTGCCCAGCCTGAAAGTTATTTTCTAACTTACACACACACACACACACACACACACACACACACACACACTTAATTAAAACATCAGGAGCAACACCCAAACCCTCACAATAAATAACACAAAACAAACAGAAACAATCAAATAACCGTACTTAGATTCTTGTTTGGCGCCATTCTATTGCTTTCCTTCCTTGTCCCCAACCCCATCTTCCTCTTTGACATTGCCTTTATTCTGTAACCTTTGCCTCCGGCATCCCTGAAGTGAACCCCACTGAGCCCTACTACCCACTCTCTGGGAAATGTAGAAGCTGAGCTGAGGCTGTGGCTCAGTCAGTAGAGTCTGTGACCTTAGAGATGGCGCAGTGGTAGGAATCCAAGACCCAAGTTTGCATATATCTAAGGATGTTGGTTGTATTAAAAAATTTTTTTTCACAAAAATAAGAGAAAGGGTCACAGAGAGAGAGAGAAAGCAGCCATTCCTGAGAATCACTGACCCCATGAGCCTTCTCATCCATGCCAGAAGGCTCATCCATGCGGGAAACACCGTGTCCGAGAATAGTAACTTCCAGAGGTGAGCAGGCTTGCTGGGCTGCCTGGACAGAAAGAAGCCTTTGTCCCTCTGTGTGTTTATTGCATAATTATAATCCAAGGTGTTTGGCCCAGTCCCCTCCTGCTTCCACACTTGATACTTCCTGGACATCTTGTCAATATCATAACTCTCTGCTGGTGTTATGAGTGTTGATAGTAAATCAAAACATTAGCTAAGTAAGGCAAGTACTTAAAGCAAAGTACACGCTGTCATTTAAAGGCCTGGCTTTGGGTTGGAGAAATGGCTCTGTCAGTCAAGGGCCTGCTGCGTAAACGACAGAACCAGGTGTGCCCTGTGTGTCTGTGATTACAGAGCTGAGGAACTGAGACAGGAGGGTCCCTAGGCATGCTAGTCAGCTAGCCTTGCCCTACAGACAAGCTCCAGGTTAGTGAGAGACCCTGTCTCAAAAAAATCACGTTGTTAATGGCAGCTAAAGAGACTCTGCTCAGTGATTAAGAATTCTTTCTGTTCTTCCACAAGAGTTGAGTTTGGTTCTCAGCAGTCATACAGGGCAGCTCACAACCATCTGTTATTCTAACTCCAGGGGATCTGATGTCTTCTTCCGGCCTCTGAGAGCTCACGTATACACACACACACACACACACACACACATACACACACACACACAAACACACACAGTAGCAGGAGAGAAAAAATGAAGTAGGCATGATTGAGGAATATGCCCAAAGTCAACCTCTGGTAGCCACACACACGCACACACACATGCATACACACATGCACACACAGATGACGCACACACACATGCACACCCATACATACACACATGCACACATATACATAAAAACATGTGTAAGAAAGATTAGTTTTTAAAATAGAGAACAAGTGGCAAAGTTATGGTGAGTGAGCTATGTCCAGAGATGCTCAAGTGGATGAGGCCCACAAGCCCCCTGGGTTCACCTCTGGGTTGTTTGTTTGTTTGTTTGTTTAAAGATTTATTTATTTATTTTTCTGTCTATGAGTACACACTGTAGCTGTATAAATAGTTGTGAGCCTTCATCTCATCTGGTTGTTGGGGATTGACTTTTAGGACCTCTGCTTGCTCTGGTCGGCCCCGCTCGCTCTGATAGACCCCACTTGCTCAGTCCCTGCTTGCTTTGGCCCAAAGACTTATTTATTACTATAAATAAGTATAGTGTAGCTGTCTTCAGACACACCAGAAGAGGGTGTCAGATCTCATTATGGATGGTTGTGAGCCACCATGTGGTTGCTGGGATTTGAACTCAAGATCTTTGGAAGAGCAGTCAGTGCTCTTACCCGCTGAGTCATCTCACCAGCCCCCACCTCTGTGTTAATGTCATTAAAAACTGAGTCATAGGCCTGGGAGTTGTGGCACATGCCTTTAATCCCAGCACTTGGGAGGCAGAGGCAGGTAGATTTCTGAGTTCGAGGCTAGCCTGGTCTACGCAGTGAGTTCCAGGACAGCCAGGGCTATACAGAGAAACCTGGTCTCAAAAAACCAAAAAAATAAACCAAAAAACATCTAGGCCTGGGGCTTCCATGGGTACCATTCGTCCGTGGCCACCATCCATCTGCCTGTCTCTCTAGGCCAGTAGCATGGCTGCCAAGGGGCAAGTCTCACCTCCAATGTTAGGAGGCAGGAAAGCGAGCAATTTGGAGCAATAGCTCCTGGAAATCTGAAACAAGAGGCACATAGCTGACCACAGGGGACTATGAGACACCAGAGAGCAAGGAGGCTTTCAAAGACTACACAAGTCTCTCCTCAGCCGCTCTCTGGTACTCTTTAAGAGTGTCATGGCTTCAAAGGCAGAGATACTCAGTCATTCATTGAGAGTGAAGAGATAAGCAAAAGAACTCCGTGTTTCATCCTTGATGGGACCCTAAAACAGACTGCTTTTAAAATAAAGGACAAATGCCAAAGGACTATCATAGATTAAGGGGTAATATTATACAAATTTCCATTTTCTAATAAAATTCACCCTTTTAACAGGAACATGAATGCAGTCCCGCACTGCCACAAATTATGTGGTTTCCTGACTCTGAGGAAACTTTAGGAGTCAGCACATCCAGAGAGCAAAGGCTAAGCCTCACCGTGGGAAAATCACCTCTGTGACCATGCTGTCACCTCTACCAGGTCACAAGTATTCTAAAAAAATTTCTGAGTGACGATTATGTGTGTGTACCACCGGGCACACACACACACATCCCAAACTACTCACTGGCAAAGTTCTAGGCTTTTGCCCTCAATCGCCTTTGTGCTGCTGTAACAAAGTGCCCTAGACCCTGATGTGGCCGCTCGCAGCTGAACTTCCAAATCAACTTCTATCATTTGTAAACTCCAGGGTCTAGGGTACTTTATTACAGCAGGGTAAGGAGATTGACATGCATGGGATGGAAAAAGAAGAGGTCTGCCTTGTCAGGAATCTGCTCTGGTGAGAGGAACTAGCTAAGACAACAGTGTTAATCCATTCACTGAAGCAAAGCCCTGGGACCTAAGGATCCCTCAGTGGTTCCAGCTCTGCGCACTGTGGCGTTGACATCATTGTTTCCTTTTGTTTCCTGTTCCTGTCTTCTCCTTTCCAATCCTCTCCTCCTCCTCCTCCCCCTCTTTCCCCTCCTCCTTCTATTGACCACCCTTTTCTCTCCCCACCTCCCTTTCTCTCTCTTTTTGAGACGGTCTGTGTAGTCCCTGCCGGCATAACGGCTGTAGCCCACACTGCTTAGGATGGATGAAGGTTCCCTACCTCCTGACCCCCCTCAAGTCCTGTGGCCAACGTGTCCGATACCTCGCCCGGTAACGCTGAGGTCAAACCCAGCTAGGCAAGCAATCGACAACTGTCTGTTAACAGACAGTCCAGCTCTGTCAGATATATTTTATTATTTACTTATTTATTTTGTTTTTTTTTTGAGACAGGGTTTCTCTGTGTAGCCCTGGCTGTCCTGGTTACTCACTCTGTAGACCAGGCTGGCCTCAAACTCAGAAATCCGCCTGCCTCTGCCTCCCAAGTGCTGGGAATAAAGGTGTGCGCCACCACCGCCCTGCTCTGTCAGATATTTTAAAATTGTGTGTGTGTGTATGTGTGTGTGTGTGTGTGTGTGTGTGTGAGAGAGAGAGAGAGAGAGAGAGAGAGAGAGAGCACTGAGGTGCCTGGGAGGAGGGTACATGGGAATTCTGGGTACTGTTTGGAGCTTTTCTATGAGTTTAACATTATTTCCGATTTTTAAAAAGTTATCAAAAGAGACCACTGATAACTGATATGGGAAAATTATTTAGAGAACTCTGGCTAAGATCTGGGCATGGCGGCTCAGGAAGATGCAGAGGCTGACAGTTTTCTGTGAGTTTGAGGGTAACCTGGTCTACAGAATGAGTTTGTCTCAAAACAAATGAACAGAAAAGAATTCTGGCTAAAAGCTCACTTGGGCGAATACAGTCTTTAGTTCTAAGTGTGCACGAAGTATAGCGAACAGAAGAGGAAGAACAGTAATGTCATCAGCCAGATCTTGTTTCTTGGGGCTGGAGAGATGGTTCGGCAGTTAAGAGAACTGACTGCTTAGACCAAAGGTTGAGGTCTAACCCCAGCACCCCAGCATAACTCAGGTAGCCTGTAACTTCAGCTTCGGGAAATCTGACACTCTCCTCTGGCCTCTGAGGACGCTTGCCTGGACTCTGAATTTAGCACAGACTACACATTTACTGGACTTTTGATTCACCTTGCCCAGAAGGTCGGAACCCAGACTAGTGGTTCTGCGTTATGTCACCTGGCTTGGTGTGCATGCAGACAGTATCAATCAATGTCTGAAAGTGAGATTTGTGCTCCACTATTCAAAATTGAATCCTCCGTGCCCAGCCCGCTTCTCTCATCAAATTCTTTTCTTCCTAGAACAATTTTCTTAATTTTGTCAGCCGCTTCTTCTCCTGAAGTCTAGTGTGAGGGAGCCAGCCACCGTCTTGCAGGTGAATATGATCAATTATTAAACCAGCTAGATGTCTGACAGCCTGTCCTACACAGCTACCGTTCCCTCCCCCTTTGGAGAAAAAGACTTTTCAAAATCCTTGATTGCAGAAAGAATTCAACATAATTCAGTGAGCCTAGCCTGGAGGATATGGCTTAGAAAGTGCCTAAGCTGCCACCTGGATCCAGATTCCAGTCTGCCCTGGTGGTGTTAGGTCCCCAGGGTTCCAAGGGCGTAGAAACTCTGGCCCCCAGAGGATTTCACACTGAGCGCTCTTTGTTAAACCAGGGTGTAAGAGCCAGGGCATAACACCAAAGGGTTGGCTCAGGTGCCAATGATATGGTGGCGCATGCATCTGGCCTGGAACCTCCTGAGGACATGGCTGTGCGCAGGACTAGCTGGATTTCACAAGCTGTGTATGTTGTGCATGTTGGCTGCAGGATCGATGTCTGCGTCCTGAGCTCTAGAGTCCACTTAGGGGAGATCGCTGGGTGATGGGCTGGGCAGAGAATGGCTCCAGTCTTCATGGCGTTGGGTGCATTAAGACAGTATAGTTTAAGGAGTTTGGGAGCCAGACACCCCGCGGGATGTGACAGTACAGCACCCTGTCTATCCCAGAGCCACTGGGAGCTGCCCCAACCTTCAGTGCTTTCCCAGCCTCAGTGGTTGGGTGTGGAAGGCTCCACCCTCCTGTGGGTAGGTGGGTCAGTCCTTGCCCAACATTGAAGAGTGGGAACTGTCAGTCACTGAGGACACTAGACCTTGGCCTAGGTGCAGGTCTGGGACTTTTAACTACACGTGAAGAACTAGGATGGAGAGAGTTGGAGGAGTGGGTGGAAGATTGGCAAAAGCTGGAATCACTGAAGCACTACGTGGGGGTCTGCGTGGTGGAAAGGACCAGTATCTGCCGGGAAGCGCCACCGCGGTTTCCTGTGGGCAGTTTCTCCTGATGGATAAAATAGAGATCAAAGCATAATTAAATTGCATACATTTCTTCAGGGTGGGGACTCGGCTCACTATGTCACTCTGGCTAGCCTGGAACTAGCTATGTAGACTAGGCTGGCTGCGAACTCACAGAAATCCGCCTCCTTCTGCCTCTTCGGTGCTGAGATTACCGGTGTGGACTATTCCTAGGGCTAAAATAATATTTAAAAATGTGTTTAACAGCTAGGCAGTGGTGGAGCACGCCTTTAATCCCAGTACCTGGGAAGCAGAGGCAGGCAGATTTCTGAGTTCAAGGCCTGCCTGATCTACAGACTGAGTTCCAGGACAGCCAGAGATACACGGAGAAACCCTGTCTCAAAAAACGAAAAAAAAATGTGTTTAACGTTTATTTATTTAGTATGAATGTATGTGAAGGTCAGAGGACAACTTGCAGGAATCCGTTCTCTCTCTCTTCACTGTGTGGCTCCCAGGGCCCGGACTCCAGCTGCCTAGCTTGGCAGCAAGTGCCTTTACCCACTGAGCCTTGTCAGGGGACTGGGTTAAAGTAAGCTTTTGATAAACCAAAGCTGCATCAAGTACACAGAGACCCCAGAGATGAGCAGTTTGGGTGGTGGAGGGGGCAAGATGAAGCTGTAGCATTTGAGGGCACACAACCCTTTCACAGAAGAAAGGATGCTAATTAAAATGTCACTGGAGCTGAGCCCAGTTGGGGCACCTGTTGAAGGTTCTGGCAAGGAACTGGATGGGGATGGGTGGTTAAAAATAGACATAGTTTATTAAGAAAGAAAAAGGACTCGGAGAGGGCTGGGTAATGAGCCTTGGGGAAAGCTCTGCTTAAAAAAAACGATCTGCTGGGCCGGGGGGTGGTGGCGCGCGCCTTTAATCTCAGCACTTGGGAGGCAGAGGCAGGTGGATTTCTGAGTTCGAGGCCAGCCTGGTCTGCAGAGTGAGTACCAGGACAGCCAGGGCTACACAGAGAAACCCTGTCTTGAAAAACCAAAAAAAAAAAAAAAAAAAAAAAAAAAAAATCTGCTGGGGCCGGAAAGATGGGTCAGTGGTTAAGAGCACTGGCTGCCCTTGCAGAGGACCTGGCTTTGGTTTCCAGCACCCACATGGTGGCTCACAACTATCTAAAACTGTAATTCCAGTTCCAGGGAATCCAATGCCCTTGCCTGGCCTTGTGGGTACCAGGCAAACACATGGGCATATACATGCATGCAGGCAAAACACTCATACACATGAAAATAAGAGTTAAAAAAGTGTTTTTTAAAGAGTACACTGAGGGTTAGGCAGTGGTAACACATACCTTTAATCTTAGCACTCAGGATGCAGAGTCAGGTGGATCTCTGAGTTCCAAGACCCACATGTCCGCCTCAACACCCACACTGGCTGTCCCACAGTTGCCTGTAACTCCACCTCAAACGGATTGGAAGTCTTCTGGCCTCCATAGCCACCTGTGCTCATGCACACATACGTAATTAAAAATAAGGAATAATATTTATTAATAACCACATTTCGAAAAAAAAGTAACTCATCGCCAGGCAGTGGTGGCGCACACCTCTAATCCCAGTACTTGGGAGGCAGAGGCAGGCAGATTTCTGAGTTTGAGGCCAGCCTGGTCTACAGAGTGAGTTCCAGGACAGCCAGGGCTACACAGAGAAACCCTGTCTTGAAAACAAAACAAAACAAAACAAAACAAAAAAAAAACAAAAAAAAAAGAAAGAAAAGTAGCTCATTTTTAATAAAAATTATGAGGCTAGGTGTGGTGGTGTACATCTTTAATCCCTGTACTTGGGGGGCAGAGGCAGGTGGATCTCTTAGAGTTGCAGACCAGCCTGGTCTACAGAGTGAGTTCTAGGACAACCAGCACTACTGTAAGAATTGAGCAAACAGGGACACCTCATAAAAATACCAAGGAGCAAGGAATGTCCTTAAGCCTAAAGACAGAGCTTCAGAAGGGTTTACTGAGTAAACATCAGTCCCCAGGAGATGCCCTAATTGTGAGGAGTAATGCCCTGTTCCAGGAAACTTCCCCAGTAAGGGGTGGATCCCCCCAACCCTCCTATGTGCAATCGGTATCTCCTCCTCACCTGGGGGACAGAGGTCAGTGGAAACAAAAGACCATGAGCTCCACCAAAGAGATATAACCAACTCCTGCTGTAACCCTATGGACTGAAAGGTATAAAAAGTGTGCGCTTTTGTTCCTAGGGGGTCGCCTTTGCTCCGAATGCAGGACAACCCCAGTATACTGGTTCAATAAATACCTCAAGCAAATTGTAGCGATCTCCCTCCCTGATCCTTGGCGAGTGGGGCACCCAGGCCGACTTTAACACTACATAGTAGAGAGATCCTGATTCAAAAAGAAAAGAAAAGAAAAATTACATTTTCGTATTTAAGAGAAAGTAAAAACCAGTGTAGACGGTCCTCATGGGTCCAAGCAAAGCTGCCATTCATTTGGGTAACGTCTCGTGCTGCCAGGGTGGCATACTTTCTTCAGCGTGGTCCCCTGAAAGCAGTAATCACTTCTAGCACAGGAAGGCTGGCGCCAGCTAATCCTGTCCAGATGTGGAGGTACATGGGGGCTTTCAGGGAAGAAGAGCCTGATACTGTTCTAACACACAAAGGAGGGCTCCAGAACTAGACATGAATGTCTTGGACTTGAACCAATACACACGTGTGAGGAGTGGCGAGCCACTGCTGTGTGTGTTATACGGGCAGCCTAGCTGGGAACAGGGTTCCAGAGCAGTGTGGTCAGCCAGTACAGTGGGGGAGCCAAAGGCTTTGCGGCTGGTTCCCATGGCTGGACAGAAGCTCAGAGTCCCAGAGGTCCTCTCAATCAAAAGAACATTCCACTGAGGTTGTTTTCTTCAACTCCCGTGGCTCTGGCCCAGGAACTAGAGTCTCGGATGAGCGCCTTGTTGTGCTCGGCCACGCCTTGTTGTGCTCTGCCAATCGTATGTCCTGATGAGCTCCGCACAAAGCAACAAAATGCCAATGAGGTGACAAGTCTGACATAGTGGGAGATGGGTTCTCCCCTTTATAAACTCAGGCTTCTAAGTAAACCTTGGGCGTTGATCTGAAACCTTGTCTTGGTCTCATTCTTCTCTCGCCGTCCTACCCATTCAGCCCCAGCTTTCCTCTCAGGAACCCAGTAACCCATGGCTGCTGGTGGCTATGTTATATTCAGAGTGAGTACCCCACTCTTAAAGAATCAGGAAGGAGGTCACTGCAATTTGCAAGAGTTTTGTTTTTTTGTGTGTTTGGGTTTTTTTTTTTTTTGGTTTTTTTTTTCGAGACAGGGTTTCTCTGTGTAGCTTTGGCTGTCCTGAAACTCACTCTGTAGACCAGGCTGGCCTCAAGCTCAGAAGTCCACCTGCCTCTGCCTCCCAAGTGCTGGTATTAAAGGCATGTGCCACCGCCCCGCAAGAGGTTTTTTTTTTTTAATTGAAATTAGTATACTAGGGTCACCCTGCATTAGGGACAAGAGCGACCCAGAGGAAACAAAGCTCTAAGTTTTTATACCTTTTCAGAACAGAGTTTTACAGGTTACAACATGGGCTGCTTACAATTTACAACATGGGGCTGGTTACACTTTATCTTTCTCATTGTTCTCTTGTTTCTATTGACCTTTCTCCTCCAGGTGAGGATTGGATACCTGTGACGAGCAGGAGAGGTGGGGGGAAATCTGCCCTCCCGGGACATTTCCTGGCATTGTGTATTCCTTGAGGATAGGTGTTTGCTCTGTAAACTCTTCTGAAGCTCTTTGTCTTAAGGATTAATGGACCTCCTTGCTTTTTGGTATTTTTATGAGGTATCTCCGTTTTGCTCAATTTTTACAGCTACACACACACACACACACACACACACACACACAATTATGCACTTGCCACATATTCAAGTGACCACAGAGAACAGAAGAAACCATTAGGTCTCATGGAGATGGAGTTACAGGAAGTTTTGAGCCAAACCAACACGGATGCTCTTAATTGCTGAGTCACCTCTCTGCCCTGCCCTACTTTTTAAAATATTGCCTTTACATTCTTAAAAAATTTGTGTGTTCGTGTAGGAAGGGTATACTCAGCAGTCATGTGGGTGTCAGAGGACAACTAATGGGGAATCAGTTCTCTCCTTCCATCATGTGGGTCCCAGGGACTGAACTCAGGTTAGGCTCAGTGACAGGTACCTTTACTAAGCTAAGCCAACTCCCCTGCTGCCTTCTCCTCTTCCTTCTCTTCCACCTCTTCTTCTATTATCATTATCATCATCATCACCATCATCATCATACACATTAACACAAGGTCTATATATTAATATCCTGAGTATCCTGTATCCTGGAGCTCATTATGTAAATGAGGCTGGCCTCAAACTTGGAGATCCTCACTTCAGAGAGCCTCCCATGTACACCACCATCAATGGGTGTGTGTGTGTGTGTGTGTGTGTGTGTGTGTACTCATGCCTGCATGTACATGGAGGGCAAAAAGAGAACATCAAGTGTCTGCTATCATTTTGTCCTACTCCTTTGAGGCAGGGTCTGTCTGTCTGTCTCTCTCTCTCTGTCTCTCTCTGTCTCTCTGTCTCTGTCTCTCTCTCTGTCTCTCTCTCTCTCTCTCTCTCTCTCTCTCTCTCTCTCTCTCTCTCTCAGAATCAATAGCTCGCACCTTCTCAGCCAGAGGGAAGACAACAAGCTCCAGCAATCCTCCTGCCTCCACCCCCATCAGAACTGAGGTTACTGGTGGTGTTTGTGGGTACACCTAGCTTGTGACACAGAGGCTGGGATTCAAGCTGCCACTCTCACAACTGTGGAGCAAGCTGCTCAGTCTGTACTCCATAAAGTCAGTAACGTTTCTCACTGCATTGACCAACGTCTGACAAGATGCAAATTAAGGGGGGGAGGGCTTACTCTGCCCACAGTGTTGGGGCAGAATCTGTTCTGGTGAGGAGGTCCCAGCAGGAGTATGGTACTGCTGGCCACAGTGTATCCCACAGCTAGGAAGCAAAGAGGGATGGATGCTGGGCCTCAGCTCACTTTCCCTTTGCTACCCAGTCAGGATGGCAGCCCGTGGAACCTTGCTGCCCACCTTCAGCATGGGCCTTCCCTCTTCAGTTAAACCTTCCCGGAAACAGCCTCCCAGACACGTCCAGGGGCGAGTGTGCCTCCTAGGTGATTCTAGGTCTTGCCAGACTGACCCTCAGCGCTAACCATCACACCCCCCTTAGCCTGTCAGCAGCCATGGTAGGACTGATTTTTCTTCCCTTTGGCATCTATGAGTAAATAACACTTCTTCTTGGTTTCGGCTCACGGGGTGGAGTGAATGCTCAGTGTTCAGTCTCACCAGTGATAGCAGGAACGTTTAAGAACGGCTTCTGAGTCTGCAGATACATTTATTTCATCTTTTGTGCGCGAGTGTGTACATGAGCGTGGTACCCGTGGAGGCAAGAAGAGGAGGAGTTTCCTACGCTCTGGAGCTGGAATAACAGGAGGCTGTGAGCTGCCTGGCTCAGCGCAGGCCATGGGAACTGCACTGAGGTCCTGTGGAAGAGCAGCAAGCACCCTCTACTGCTGAGCCCTCTCTCCAGGCACCTGCACTCACATGTACCACACACACACACACACACATACAGTTAAAAAGAAAGCAAATCAAATCTTTAAAAAGTTAACTCTGGTCTCCATACTTCGAGCTACGTCCCTATATCAATTTAGTTTTATTTTAGCAAATAAAAACAGACCTTAAGAGCTTTCCTACTGGCCGGGCGGTGGTGGCACAAGGCTTTAATCCCAGCACTCGGAGGCAGAGGCAGGTGGATCTCTGTGAGTTCCAGACCAGCCTGGTCTACAGAGCGAGTTCCAGGACAGCCAGGGCTACACAGAGAAATCCTGTCTGGAAAAAGTAAAAATAAAAACCCAAAAAATCCATTCCTCCTTCTGTCCTTCAGATTCCCCTGATTCAGTCTGCTCAGGCTATGAACTTTCTGGCAAGTGGGGTGATAAGAAGTAGGACAAGATGAGGACATGAAGGAGCTGCTGTGGTCCCCACCCCCATTGTCACTGAGCGGTCTACCTCTGCACATATTCTAGAGGACACTGGGGCATCTTCTCAAATGTCTTCTGGTAGTTTCTCATTCTCTCACCAAAGGGACTGATCATGTTGTCAATTTTGGGCTGGGTTGGGGGAGGGTGTCTGGTGCTGGGGCTAGAACTCAGGGGCCTTGAACTTAGGACACACGTGCTCTACCCAGGGCTCCCGCTGTGTGTCCAGCATAATCCTGTGTGCCAAACACACTCAAGGCATGACTGTGCTGAAGACTAGTGTCAGCAGTGACCCACTGTCCTGCCCCAGGGCGACGGCTGAGCCTTTCAGTCAGACATTCGCTAAAATATTGCCTCCTCTACTGCTTGCTTCAACCACCACCCCAGACGCTTCCAGAAATAACCCTAGGGCTGAATGAAGAGTGTGGCGTTACTAGATTACACCTATCCCCCCCCCCCCGCAACAGCACCCCATATTTAGTCTACACTGAATACTTAGGTCCCAAGCACTGAGCCTCATCATCTCTCCTGGCCCACCCGCTCTGAATCTGTAGAACACAGCACAGGTGGACCCTCATCAGCAAGCTAGAGGCAGAGGGATCAGGGGTTTCATCCTCTGAAGAAAGGATGCCGATTCCTCTGACAAGATATATAAACTGCAGGGACCAAGCAGGTTCTTACATAGCACAGGGCTATCTGTTTTTATAAGACAGTCTTTCAAACAAAGGGCTGGGAGTCACAACTGCCCGGACCAAATCCCTCTGGGTTGTCACGATGTCCTGGGTCACGTCTTGCCGGGTGACAGGCCTACATATCATAGAGTCGGAGTTGCTCCTGCATGTCCCCATCCGACATCTCGCCAAAGGTGTCCTTGTTGTCCTTCATGAGCTTGAAGATGGCAGCCAGCTGTTCTTTCTGAACTCTGTTGAGGAGAGAGGATGAGAGGAAGAGGGAGCTCTGAGCCAGGGCAGGGGTGGGGCGGGTGGGGCCCATGCTGGCAGCCAGGTGCACACTCTCCTCTTTTCTAACTACTTGTGCTTTCCCGTGTACGCCCCACTTAAATTGTGGGAGGTGGTTTGCACTAACACACTCAGCCCTGCACTGGGCTCAGAGCCACTGTGACTCCCTTTCTGCGTGGGCCTAAAGCTGATCTGCGTGTCACAGTGGGGCGAGGAGGAAGGCCCCTGTGTCCTTAAATGGCTTGAGGTGCTGACAAAAAAAAAACAAAACAAAACTGGTTAGGAGCAACTTTGATTTAGAGAGGTGAACCAGAAGGGAAGGAAATGGAGACATATAGATGTGCGCATACAGATGTGCAGGCCAGAGTGCTGGGCAATAGGGAGAATAGATTGAAATCTAGCCCGTGGGTTCTGCTGCCTAGAGAAAGGAATGTTTCCTTATGTGCACAAAGCAGGTATGGATGCAGACGCCCCCGTGTAGGCCGCGTGGCTGGTGGCTGTCTGTGGTCTGTGAGACTCTGGCCACACCATCTGAACAGCGCAGGATGACTCCCATCACTTATGTCAAGGGCAGCCCGAGCAGCTGAAGCCAGGAACAGCGTGTGCCCTGTCAGCATGGATTCTGCAGTTCATGTCCCCTTTGTGACACACTACTACCACTTTGGGGGCCTAGAGAGAACTGGAGCCACGGTGCAGCTCAGATCTCAGCCCTCCCAGGGCTACGGCTGCTAGAGCTGTGCTGTAGGTCTGTCATAACTGAGTGGGGTCTCAGCAAAGCTTTTGCCCACCGCATTGTCTGGAGGGGTGGTCCTGATGTGTCAGGGCTTAGGCTATGGTTTTCACTGTGTAGCCTGGCTATCCTGGAACTTGCTATGTAGATCAGGCTGGCCTCAAATTCGCAGGGATCAAAGTGCTTGGATCAAAGGTGTGAGTTCTCACCCCACCCCCCTACCCTCCACTCAAGGAACAGTTTTCTGTCTACAGTGGCGTCCAGCAACTGGAGTACTGATGTTGATTCCTACCCTCCTTTGTCTGGACAAACTAGGTCTGTTGTCAGTTCTGTTGTAAGGGGAAGAGGGGGCATGTAGGTTGCACTCTGCACCCCACTATGTGAAGAATGGGTATGGTGAACAGAGAGGATGCCCCCGGAGCTGTGGATGAAATCACTGTCAGATGCATGGTTAGCACTGTCCCTTAATGAATGTCCGTAAGGTTTTGGCCGTCATGATGGTTGTGTATTCATTATAATAGTAATCATTATTATTATTGTTATTATTTTATTATTATCTTTTAGGGTTATTTTGGAGGCAGGAGTGTTGAGACAAGGTCTAACTGTGTAGGCCTTGCTAGCCTGGAATTCACTACGTAAAATCTGCCTGCAGATACGATGATCACAGCGATCACGGCTGGCGCTGCCACGACCCTTATCTATAGGGCTGTGGCATGTGTTTATTTATTTATACTTGTTTTTATGTGCATGGGAATTTCACCTACATGGATGTATATGTACCATGCGTTTGCCTAGTGCCCTTAGAGGTCAGAGAGGGAATTGGATCCCCTGAGTCTAGAGCTATGGCTGGCTGGCTGTGAATCACCACCTGGGTGCTGGGAACCGAACCCATATCCTCCGCAAGAGCCCTGTCTCCAACCCTGGGATGTGGATTTTGAATCAGGTGTGCATGGGGCTCCATATTCTGCTGGGATCGTCCAAGACATCAAAATGAGAGTAGGCTTACACTTTGTGGCCTATTGTATCTAAGGATTGTTGTTGCTGTTGTTTTTAAATAAAGCAAACTGAGCCAGGCAGTGGTGGCGCACGCCTTTAATCCTAGCACTTGGGAGGCAGAGGCAGGCGGATTTCTGAGTTCGAGGCCAGCCTGGTCTACAGAGTGAGTTCCAGGACAGCCAGGGCTACAAAGGGAAACCCTGTCTTGAAAAAAACCAAAAAACCAACCAAGCAAACTGAAGAAACACACGGAAACCAAGGTTTTCTACTCAATGTTTATTGGCGTGAGCACAGGCTGAGCACAGTGAGGCGAGCTGCCCACAACCGTGCTCAGGGCCCGCACAAACCCAGCTAACCATATCCAGAGGAAGTTGCTATTCTATGTGGAGGAAATCCCGGCTTAGGCAGGGACTTCGCTATTGCCGTTTAGTGACACGTGAGTGTGCCCTCCCGTGTTGGTCATGTGGCTCTGTGTCTAACTAAGGCAGTGTGTGTTTGCGGCCACCTTGTTGCCTGTTCAGCCCTAAGCCCTGAACCCGAGTGATCAGGGAGACCACCAGGAATAAGGGCTTAGGAGTCGATGCTGGACATTTTCCAGGCTTCTGTTAAATAGGAAACCTTCTAAAAACCTAATGCTTTAGAAAAAAAAAAAAAATTTTCACCAACAAGTCTATGACTTCCAGGTCATTTGGTATAAGTACTGTCAAATATAAAATTCTAGAAAAACTAACCTGGGAACGGTGAGTGATTATCTGCTGAGGTTCTAAGTCATGTAGAAAAAAAACCTTAGAAATTGCGCACTCCAGACGTCTACTGGAAGCTAACACTGTCCTTGCTCCTGCAAGCAAAAGTGGAGCCTGGACGGAGCTGCTAAGAACATTACTGGGAAGGCTTCTTAGCACTGAGAGCCCGGACTCCTGTGGTGTGGGGGAGCAAGAAGGGAGGCCATAGTAAAGCTAGGACCTGGCATGAATCATTCTGGCCAGAGAGGAAAGTGCCCCAGCCCCACACGTGGGTGTGGGTGTGGGTGTGGGTGACCACCCCCGGCCACGAGTGAGCACCAGTGGGGCTTCACTTCCTTTGTCCGTTACTTCTCAGATCTGGTAGTTTGGCTTCAGTGAGACCAAAATCATGGAGGGATTGTGGGAACAGGGTGTGTGTGGAGGGGTACAAAGGCTGTGTAGGGAGCAAACATGGCTGGTAAGAAAAGACCAAGGCCTGAGCCCACACTATTGGCAGGCTTCCTCCTCATAAACACCTCCGAGAAGGATGGAGACAAGACCAGTCCCAGGCTCTTGCTGGCCCAGAGGAGCCCAAGGAGGGGGCAGTCACTGTGCATCCCTCCCCCACCCCAGCCTGCACTGGCTCCTCCCTGGGGGAGGGGCAGCTTTTTTTTTTTTTTTTTTTAAATCTCTCAAGCTTTTAGGATGTCAAAAGGAAGGAAAGCCTTCAGGAAGAGGCTAGGGACACCTCCATTATTCTTCTGTTCTGTAAAGAGAAACAGGGAGAGAAAGATCATGTATCTCGCTCAGTTGACTTCAGAAGCAGCACAGGACAGGAGAGTGGGCACAGGGAGGAGGAGGAGGAGGATGTTCGGAATTGCAGAGGCCATGGTAGGCTCTGCTGCTTTCTTAGACCAGCAGTTTGCTCCTCATACCTTGCAGTGACACCGCTCCGCTCTGTTAGTTCCCCACCGCCAACCCCCACAGCCGGTCGCTTCCAGCCTCTGAGAAACAGAAATGATGCTCAACGAGAGCTTTGTTTCTACGCTTTCGCCGTGTGCTGACACTGACGGCATTCCTACTGCCTTAGGTTAATTTTGCTTCCTGCTGCCTGGCTCTTCGTCTGCTGGGAGGGCTCTGGACCTGCAGGTTCCCCAGAAGGGCCAGCCAAAAGCCTGAACAACTCTCTGAAGGCCCCAGGTCTGATTGTGTGCCTTTGGCGCCCTCTCCTGGAAGCTGGAGTCATTGCATACTTTCAGCCGCTAAGACTCATGCAGGAAGAGCCTGAACTTTTTGTTTTGTTTTGTTTTTGTTTTTGTTTTTTCGAGACAGGGTTTCTCTGTGTAGCCCTGGCTGTCCTGGTACTCACTCTGTAGACCAGGCTGGCCTTGAACTCAGAAATCTGCCTGCCTCTGCCTCCCAAGTGCTGGGATTAAAGGCGTGTGCCACCCCTGCCCGGCTGAGCCTGAACTCTTAAGGTAAGGCTGGGGAGGGGGGTCCCCACTTCCCTAACTGCCATAATATGCCATACAAAACCCCCTTCTTGGGTCCTGTCTATTTCCATGAGCAAAAAGATAACAGACCTATAGCCAGTCAGCCCCAGCAGTGAGGGGCCTGGCCTGGCCTGTCAGCACCAGCTTAGTGTACAAGCTGGGTTTCTCTTTCTCTCTGGGACCAGCAGGTGGAATATCCTGCTAAGAAGCAAAGCCAGCCAGGCTTCTTGGCCTGGGAGAGCAAAAGCCTGCCATCTAATGATCCCAGTCACATTGAGAGAGGTGCCACCCCCAAGAGAAGCTTCAGAGAGTGGCAGGGACAGAGCCAATGTTGGGAGCAGGGGAGGGGTTTGCGTGTCCACCCAGAGGAAATTCAAAAAGGTTAGCATGCAGAGCAGCCAAGATTTAAAGTAACTGCCTTCTCATTTCCTAGGCCCTGGACAGGAGTTTTGTCTGAGCAGATCCAGGGGCAGAAAGTCTCAATGGAGACAATAGGAGAACCCACTGGGGACATCCAGTTTCCTAAGTGCCACTCCCTGAGGACCTGTGAACAAGCCTGAAGAGGAGAGAATAGGGAGCCGCTGCAGAGCTGGGTCCTAGGCGCAGCTGTGGGGCCCAGCTAATGACTCAAAGTGACAGGGAGACCGTGCACCATTTACCTGCCAGCAAGGTGCTTGCTTGCTTATCAGCCTAGAAGCAGAAAGAAGCGGCCTGGTAGGGACAGGTCTGACAGGCACCCTGCCATCATTAGTATGATGGGTTCCATTATTATTATTATTATTATTATTATTATTATTATTATTATTATATTTTTGTGTGCTTTGTGTGGATGTGGATCTCGGGGGACAATGCACACCACTTGGCTCTCCCCTTTTATAGCACTAGTCTGAGGGTCAGGCTCAGGGCGGCAGGCAGCAGGGTTGGCAGCAGGCACCTTTATTTGCTGACCCAGCAAATATACTTGTGTTATTTTTCAGGGGACAGCTCTAGGGCTGTTCTGCAAATCCAGTTGGGTCCAGATCTGTCATGTAGCCATCTTCTCTCCAAAACCCAGAGACAGAAGGGTGAAGCCAACCTGAGCAGCCTCTGCAACCCCCAGCATCAGATGTGGCACAGAGGTGTGGTCAGGGGATGCCCCTCTGGCTGGGCCGGCATGCAGAGAGGTGGGAGGGAGCAAGCCGATGTCAGGTGAGATGGGCATGGGAGAGCCCCAGGGAGCATGCTGGGTAGGGTAATGGAATGAACACAAACTCAGGCCCTGCTGAGACCACTACTCCCAGCCCCTCCTGCACACAGTGAGGACTTCCCTGTGCAGGGGAGAAGTCAGGGGCTCCTTCACCCCAGGAGCAGCTCCTTGGCACACTCTGCAGCTCACGGAATAGCCGAGAGTCAACAGCCGAGCGAGTCTGGAGACTCCCAGAGACTTGAAGAAGGCCCTAGGGCAGTGAGCAGTCTTTGAAAATGACATAGAAGCGACTTTGCCTTTTCATTTTCTGGCCTCGGGTCTGACACAGGGGACAGCGGCAGACCCCAGACCTGCGATCCGACTGCTCTCCTACTATGACAGCCCCTCGAGGCCTACAGTGCATTAACCTGAGTGGACAGAATAGGGCCATAGTACTGCCATGGCCCCATCCCCAGGAACCTGTAGGATGGCAGGGTGTCCTGCCCTCTCTCTCCTCTCCAGCCAGGGCTGGATCTGAGGCAACACCTCAGCTCTGGCGCTGGAGTTCCAAAACAGCATCAGGGAAGTGACCCTGTCTGTCCTCTGGATTAACACAGGCAGGGGGTGGACCACTGGAGGCCTCAGCCTTGGTCTGCAGGCCCAGCTCTGAAGATCCACAGCCCTGGCTGTCCTGCACCATGGGAGGGACTACAGGCCTTCTCAGGGTTTCTGACCTGCACTGTATAGCCAACTGCCTCTCCTCTGGGTGAGACAAAGCCACATCAGTCACCTCACAAGATGTATACACATCCCCAGAGCAGCCCTGGGCTCAGGATGGTCTCCGTTTACGTATGCTAGCACCTATACCAGCCAACCCCGGGGAGCCTTTCCCCTGGGAAAGGTTCTTTTTGTGTCTGGGAGTCCTCATGCACAGGAAGAACAAGATGGGTTTAGAGGAGACGAAATGCATTCACTGGTTATGGAGACGTTGGAGGAGGGGTTGAGACCACGTCAGCAGTGTTGGGGACACACAGTGGACAACGGAAGGAAGCACTGCTAGTCTACGAGAACAACCTCCTTACCAAAAGGGTTTGCAAGAACATTTGTGGCCGGGACTAGGGGACTCGCTACAGGGAGGTGAGGTCAGAGGTCAGTTCAATCCTGGAATATAAAGGTGGCAAATGGGGTCACAACGAGAGGCGGCATCCTCATACAAAGAGTCAGGGGCTCCCACAGCAAGAGCTTCTTCCTGCTGTGTCTACACTGACTGAGTGAGTGTGAACTGCACCCAGAGGGTACACTCAGCATCTTGATAGGAAGACAGGATCTTGCAAGCAGAGTGATCCTGGCCCTGGAGCAGCCTGGAGAAGTGAGCTGTGGGTCAGCCTTCTACTCCTCATGAGTGGGTCCTAGTCCCCACCAGGCCCCTCTGGGTGCTGTTCTCAATGAGACTTCACTATAATGCAGAGGCTCTGCTCACATTGCTGCGGGGTGGGGTGGGGCAGCAGGTGCACACAGGGTTGGCCAAGGGCACGGTGAGCTAGGGCCACCTTGGCCATCCTACTGCTTCTGAGCACCCCTCAGCCAGCCATGAAGTTCAGATAAAAGGTTGAGGGGAAGTTGATCGACATCCTGGGAGCTCTGGCGGCTGAGGGGAGAATGGCCTGATTCCAGAAGCCAGAAGCCATACAGCTGCCTGGAGCTGTGCAGAACGGAGCCGCGCAGAGAGCAGAGCGAAGCTGCGCAGAGCAAGCGGAACGGAACAGATAGAGAATGACATGGTGGGTGAGGGTGGGTGGGGGCCGGGAGAAGGGAGGCTGCCAGATGGATGAGCACCAAGAATCCCTCTCTGTCCTCAAGTGACAAATTGGTTTTGTCAGGGACTCTACGGGTAAGTGAGCAGCAAGGCTGCTCCGGGCCCTTTTCTGGCATCTCACTCTTTGTTTTCCAGGTTGGGGAGGCTTCGGGCTGAGAGAAAACAAAAAATGGACTCTTCTCTCCTCTCGAACCTTCGCTCCCTGCCGCCTCCCCGGGGAGTTTTTTCCCTTGGTTGAAGCTTGCTGAATATTTCCCCCCAGGACGAGAAAGGACACACTCCCCACCCCCTAAAAAAAAAAACAAGAGGACATAGTGGGCTGGGCTTGCAGGAGGCCCACCCCTGCTTGACCCTTACGTTAGTGTTCCAGAAGCCGACCTACCTCTGTTCCTCCTCCAGTTCTTCTTTGGTCATCATCTTCTTGTACTGGCTTCCCCTCAGCTGCCCAGGGCTGTACTTAAAGGAGAAGGCTGCTCCTGTGGGGACAACGAATACAGTTATTGATTACGGGGAGTTGGGGCGGGGGGGTGGGGGAGGCCCTCTCAGTGCTTAACAGTATCCCCTTTCCGTGTGTGTGTGTGTGTGTGTGTGTGTGTGTGTGTGTGTGTGTGTGTGGTGTGTCTGTAGTTGGGGATTAAACTCAGGGCCTTGTACATGCTAGGCATGCGTTCTTCCTTGAATTGCATCCTCAGCTCTCCCTTCATTAATTTGCAAAGAAATAGTCCAGCAACATAGCTCAGTTGGTAGATGAAAAAAAAAAAAAAAAAAAAAAAAGCCAGAAGGTAGCGTCCCAGCGTCTGGAGACCCAGCCCTCAGGAGGCAGAGGCAGGTGAATCTGAGTTCAAGGCCAGCTTGGTCTACAAAGAGAGTTCCAGCACAGCCAGAAATATACAAAGCAACTCTGGCTCAAAAAACAAACAAACAAACAAAACAACCAAACCAATCCAAAAACAAAACAGAAAGAAAGAAGTGGAAAAAGTAAAAGAAAGAGATCTGCTGTCAGAGAAAACAGCAAGCTACATGCTTAGTCCTTGTGGCAGCCTGAGTGCGGCCTGGAGGCACGTGTGCAGTGACATCTAGTTCTCACGCCAGCACCTGACCCCAGGCTCACCCTAGACTTTCTATAAACTCTAATGGTTTTATGTACAATGGTTTCTTTCTTTCTTTTTTTTTTTTTTAAGATTTATTTATTTATTATATGTGAGTACACTGTTGCTCTCTTCAAACACACCAGAAGAGGGCATCGGATCCCATTACAGATGGTTGTGAGCCACCATGTGGTTGCTGGGAATTGAAGTCAGGGCCTCTGAAAGAGCAGTCAGTGCTCTTAACCACTGAGCCATCTCTCCAACCCACAATGGTTTCTATAAACTTCTTATGCCTTGGTCTTTAATGGGGGGCACAGATGGAACTAGGACAGCTTAGAGAGAAACTAAGCCCTGTGCTGCTCCATCTTCCAGATGACATTCCCTCTGCAGGCCTGGTTAAGCCAGCCCAGAGCTGTCTCCCTGTCTGTTGATAGTCCAGCTGTTTGCCTGCAAGGCTCCTCCCACAACCCCAGTGTATGCTGATCAGGCCAAAAGTAGATGCCATTCACATGCTGGCCCCAGGGACTTAGACCTTCCTTTTCTTCTCCTAGGCGTGGGACAGACGGGCCAGTCTGTCCATCCTTCCCCCAGGTTATCAGTAATTGAAGGCATATATCAGCCCCGTGGTGGGATGCACAAATGATCAGGCTCGGCCGACTGCCAGCGTCTGAGAGCAGCCTCGGTCTGGAGACGATTAGAAGGGCAGATCTGCAGGTCTGACAGGAGGAGGGGGAGCAGAGGAAGGCCAGGGCATGCGACACAGTGCAGCAGAGGGAGGCAGGGCAGCATGGAAAGGCGGAGTGTCTGATGTTATCATCTGCTTGGAAGCAAAGCCTTCAGTGTCGCTTAATCCAACCTGTATCTGAGACTGAGGATGGCGGGCGGGCAGGCTGGCTGGCTGACTTCTATCTAATACCTTTCAAGGTAGACCTGCTGGGGATGGCTATAGCCAGTGACCCTGGTATCCACCCTTCCAGCTGCTATTCTAGAAGTTTCTACTGCCTCCCCAAGAGTCTGAGATGCCCCCACAACAGGTCAGGATCCCCACTCACACACATCTTCAGATACACAGATGCTGCCAAGAAGGAAGAAAAGCAGTGGGATTAGGACTCTCTCCCGAAAGGAAGGAGGCTCTGAAGATGAACTCAGAACCCAAACGTTCCACAGAGCCATACTGTCCCCTCATCAAGCCTCCCTTAGGAGGACCAGGGCTCTACCTCACCAGCTGCCCAGGGCCTGAGGCCTTCCTCCAGAAGCAATCTCTACTTTTACAAGAACCTGCTTTGCTCCTAAGTCATTCCACATTTAGAGAGCACCGTTCCAGGTGCTGTGTTGCTACGGTGACTAGAAGACAAGTGTACAGTTAATGAAGACTCAAGTCAGCAGCTGGTCCCTGACAAAGGTGGTGGAGAGGGGAGTGATCCCAGGTAGGGGGGCTGAAAGAGCACCGATGGGGCAGGTGTGGTAGCTAGCGTTCATCTTTAGTCCCAGCACTCCAGGGTGGAAAGAGGCAGGTCCCTGTGAGTTCCAGACCAGCCTGGTCCACATCAAGTTTCAGGCCAACTGTACAGAGGGTACAGGACAGCAAGCTGACTATGGGTTTGGGGACAGGCAGAGGCATATTGGTCAATCTGGGTTTGCTTGGCTCTTGCTGGGATTAGGTGTAAGAATTGAGCAAACAGAGACACCTCATAAAAATACCGAGGAGCTAGGAATGTCCATTAAGCCTAAAGACAGAGAGCTTCAGAAGGGTTTACTGAGCAAACATCCATCCCCAGTAGATGCCCTAATTTCAGGAGAGAAATGCCCGGTTTCAGGAAATGTCCCCAGGCGGGGGTGGGGGTGGGGTGGGGTGGGGTGGTGGATCTCCCCACACCCCTCCTACTGCAACAGGTATCTCTTCCTCACCTGGGGTACAAAGGTCAATGGAAACAAAGAACAACGGGCGGGCTCCACCAATGAGAGATAACCAGCTCATGCTGTAATCCTATGGTCTGGGAGGGGATAAAAAGTGTGTGCTTTCGTTCCTCGGGGTCGCCTCTGCCTGAATGCGGGGCCACCCCAGTATACGGATTATTAAAAACCTCATGCAGATTGCAGTGATCTCCGTCTCTGTGTCTTTGTGAGTGGGACGAATCTTACAGAGGCTGCAGCTCTCGGGGTCTGAAGCTCTTTGCCTTCTCAGAAACCCTCTACTCTCCTCTGCTATGTCCCAGCATGCCAGTCTTGTGCCTAGCCAGGCTCCTAAGCACAGCCCAGGACAGCCCACTCCATCTGGTCCAGTTCACGGGAACCAAGAGCTTTTCAAGCCCAGGGTGTGGACAAAAGAGGCGGGAGGCTGAGGGGAGCTTCCCTGAGCAACTGCAGTCTGCTGCCGGAGGCCCCCCCCCCCCCCCCGCAGCCTTCCTACTGAGATCGTCTTTGTTTATCCCAGATCCCTGCATATCCTGCATGCCAGGGACAACAACTGGAGCTTGAGCTGGCAAGCAACCCCCACACTGGGTCCAGAAGCAGTACTGATAAAACCAATGAACCTCCACGTCTGGGTGGCCGTGCTGCTCTTCTAGAAAAATAAACATAAAAGGTTCCGCCAGCTTGGTGCACGCCTGGGTTCTGGTTTATGGGACGAGTCTGATTAGCCTGATGCTTTTCCAGCCTGCCAGGACAGCTGCCCTAACTCGGGCTTTAACTCAATCACACTCGGTGGGCCCAATCCAATTTAGTTAGAGCCAGAGGGCCGGGTGTGAGAGTCCCCAGGGAGTGCAGACAGGGTGGGGGCTTCCTCTTCCAGGCATCAAGTCGATTGGGGGAGTCATTTTAGCAACACTAATCAATTAGCCTGGGAGGCTGAGCTGCTTATTGCAGGGGGGCTGGCGGGCAGTCTTGCTTCTAACAGCTGAGACCATTGGCCTTTCTCCCCTCTGTCTGGTTATAGATGGGAGGCCATGAGTGTTGGGGGCTGTCCGAGGACAGACGCTCAGAAAGAGAGGATTCAGGAGCAGGCATGGGGCTGGGCACAGGGCTTGACGTATGTGAGACTGTCAGCTGAGGTAGGAATGGTGGCCTGTGGGGGTGCCTGCTTTGTTTGCACCAAGTTTTAACCTCCCTTCTGCGCACACCAGTCACCAGAAGGACTTTGGTACCCACACCAACAGGGACAGACAGACTTCCGGACCACAGCTGCTGTTAACTCCTTACTCCATGATCCAGGAGCAGAGAACAGCGGCCTAGCTGGACAGCGGATGACATCCCCACCTACCACTGCCTGGGCCTGGGCAGCCTCAGAGGCTACACCAGTATAAACCCACAGCCCTGGTCTTCTCTAGAGAGAGGAGAGCCTGGGGACTCTCTGGGCCCTGTAGCTGTTGACACCCACAGAAGCCTCAGTTACCACATTCCTGAACCCCCTGCTTCCCATGGATCCAGTCAGCCAGCCGTCAGCCGTTGGCTTAAAGCTGCAGTCAGTTTTGCTTTAAAAAAAAGAAAAGAAAAAAGGAATAAAGAAACATCTCTGGGCACTAGCTGTACTGATCTAATCAATATTTACATTTTTACCGTGTTTTTTTACCCGGTTTCTCTTTGAAGGAAATAAAATGTGACAGGTCAGCCAGACAATCTGTCTGTCTGTCTAGGTCACAGTGGGGTGTCTCGGTCCCATGTGTCCCTGCAGTTCCCTATCTGAACCATCCGGGGCTCTGGAGGGCCCCTTAACAAAATGTACCAGAGAAGGCAGGTATGGTTGGGAGAGGGAGAAGGCACCCAGCGGCCAGGGAAAGCCAGGGAGCTTTGACCTCTAAGGGGTCCCTCCTGCACCCAAAGATACTTCTATCACAGACAGAAAAGTAGGGAAGAAAAGTTCAAACAAAGAAAGAAGGGAGGGGAGGGAGAAGGTGGGGAAAGGAGAGAGAGAGAGAGGGAGGGGAAGGGGAGGGGAGGAGGAAGGGAGGGAGAGGGGGAGGTGGGCAAGGAGGTGAGGATGGGCAGGGGGGGGGGGGGGGGAAGGGAAGGGGAGAGTGGGCAGAGCCTTGGTGTCATCGTGGAATCGCCCCTCTCATCCACTTGGTCCCCCAGTTCTCAGATCCCACTGCCCACGGGGAGACAAAGACTCAGCCCAGGAGGGACAGGGCGCTGCTCACCGTCTTCTTCCTCGGGTTCCTCAGCGGGCGGCCCCATCTCGCTGTCCAAGTCTTCCTCCTGAAGGACAATGGCAGGGGTCAGTGCTGCTTAACCAGCTGAATCATCTCTGAGGTCCAAAGTGAGCATGTCCAGCTGCCACGGAGGAACCTGGATGTCAGGGCCAACCCGGGGGTGAGGAGAAGGCGATGGGGACTCAGTACCACAAGCCCTCAAATCTGGGTGCTCCCAGGTTGTACCTGGCCACACATTTAGGTACCTTTTTTTTTTTTTTTTAAAAAAAAGATTTATTTGTATTTTATGTGCATTGGTGTTTGTCTGCGTGTGTGTCTGTGTGAGGGTGTCGACTCCTCTAGAGCTGGAGTTACAGACAGCTGTGAGCTGCCATCTGAGTGCTGGGAATTGAACCTGGGTCCTCTGGAAGAGCAGCCAGTGCTCTTAACCAGGAAGCCATCTCTCCAGCCACAGGTACTATTTTGATAAGTGGCCTGGAACTCCTGCCCTCACCTTAGAAAATAAACGGAGACACTGAGGAAACTGGATACACTACCTAGGGCCGTGGCCAGCTCAACAGTCCAGCTAGTCCAAGATGGCAGCCTTTCCTAGCTTCTTCCAACATCGTTTTCTGTCTCCAGTCAGCGTAGTGACCATTTACCCCAAACTGGAGCTCCACCCCTTTCTCCCAGTCTCTCCCACACATGGATTCAATAAACAGATGGCTGGAGAGAGGCATCCTGCCCCGGGATGGCCTTGGTGGAAGGAAGGAGTGACTTCAACTTCAGGAATGTTTGAGGATGAGAGAGAGACATGTGACCGGCTAGCTATGTGGGACTGGAGGGTGTGGGCAGGGGAAGAGAGGCCCAAGGATCTGGCGTGGAAGCCTAGCGGGTCAGTGTGGAAACTTGAGGTTTGAGGGGGCAGGCATGGGTGGAAGGTGAACTGGCTGCAGTAGAAACAAACACTGGTATGGTCTGGGGTGCCCCAGACACCCCAAGAAGCAGCCAGCCTCTACAGGGGAGGCCCTATAACAGAAGAGCAAGCTGAGCCTGGAAAGAAAGCTTTCACAAGCCACGGGAGTGGGCCCAAGCGGCGAATTCTGGGGTCTTGAGCTCCTCGGGACATGGGGCCAGCACCTACTACTTAGCACCTTGAAGATTGGATGCCTAGCTATAGAGAACCCATACCACCCAAGTACTGGCGAGGAAGGCCGTGTCCTGGGGGCCAGATACCTCTCCAGTTTTACACAGCACAGTATCTTTGTGGCTAAGAGAAGTGAGCAAGCAGGGCAGTGGTGGCGCACGCCTTTAATCCCAGCACTTAGGAGGCAGAGGCATGCAGATTTCTGAGTTCGAGGCCAGCCTGGTCTACAGAGTGAGTTCCAGGACAGCCAGGGCTACACAGAGAAACCCTGTCTCGAAAAAACAAAAAACAAAAAACAAAAAACAAAAAAAGAAAAAAGGGGGAGTTGGGAGTGGGAAGTGAGCGGGTTGAAAAAGGAGATAGCCCTGTTGATACAGGGGACTCATTCGAAAGGGTCTGTTGTCTGGGCTGGAAACACCTATCTGGGACTTCTTTTTTTTGTTTTTTTTTGTTTTTTTGTTTTTTCGAGACAAGGATTCTCTGTGTAGCCCTGGCTGTCCTGGGCTTGCTTTGTAGACCAGGCTGGCCTCGAACTCAGAAATCCGCCTGCCTCTGCCTCCCAAGTGCCGGGATTAAAGGCGTGCGCCACCACCACCCGGCTATCTGGGACTTCTATACAACAGCACTAGAGACTGGCAGAGACATCTGCACCTTTTAGCTAGATTCAGTTGGCTAACATGATCTCTAAAATATTAACCAGTCCAAAGTCACCTGGCATGATTATCACACAGAGAATACAGAGGGGGCATGTTCAAACGCTGACTGTGTGGAGGGATCAGGAGAAATTATAAGGGAGTTGGGTAGATGGGCAAAGCACACGAGCCGGAGGAAGTGGGTTCGGGTCCCCAGCAGCCATGAAGAGGAAGGGTATGGTTGTGCATGTCAGTAACTCTAGTGCTGGGCTTTGTGGGTGCTGGACAGAGGCAGATCCTTGGGGTTGGCCAGGTAGCCTGCCTAGGCAACTTGGGAACTCTGGATTCAGTGAATGATCCTGTCTCCAAGGAGAAGGTGGAGCTGGGTATGCAGTCACAGCCTTTAATGCCAGCACTCGAAAGACAGAAGCAGGAGGACTGAGTTCTTGGCTAGCCTGATCTACTTAGTGAGTTCCAGGTCAACCAGAGCTACATAGCAAGACTCTGTCTTAAAAATAAAATAAAGCCATCAGGGTGTGTGTGTATACGTGTGTATACATATGTGTTTGTGTGTGTGTGTATTTGTATACATAGGGGAGGCTAATGAAGCATGTCAGGTGTTGTGCTCCATCATCACTCTCTGCTTTGCTCCCTTTAGTCAGTGTCTTACTGAACCTGGAGCGAGGCTGGCAGCCATTATACCCCAGCGATCCTCCTACCTCTGACCCCTCCAGTTTTGGAGTTACAGGTATATGTGTATGCGCGGTTTTTGCATGGGTGCTGGGGATTCAAACTTAGGTCCTCAAGCATGTGTGCCATAAGCTCAAGTAAGAGCACAGCTCTTACCCACTGAACTATCTGCCCAGTCTCTAGGATGGGTCTTAATCCAAGGTCCACTGTCCTTATCAGACACACGCAGAGAGGCAGCACACACAAAAGATCCCATGTGCGCCAAGGAGAGGCTCCAGGACACATGCACCCTGCCAACACCTTGGTCTTGGATTTTGGACCCCAGAGCTATGAGAAAAGAAACTGCTGTTGCTTAGGCCCCCGGCCTGTGGCATTGACATTTACTGCAGTGGCCCTGGCAGGCCCGTACATGAGGCTTCCGGTGACAATAAACCAACCTGGGGGAAACTAGAGGCTGTAACACAGGCTGATGTCATCCTGGCTGCTCCCCCCGCAGGCCCGACTGAGGCTCAAAGCCAATCACCTCACAGGCGGTTCTGTTGCTGCCCTCCCTGCTGCTGCTCTCTGCAGTACTAAATAAACCTGTGTGCTTTCTAAACAAAACAAAGCAACTGCCAATCACCCCATTGAGTCTCAGTGCTGGATAACTGGCTGGACACTCTGTTTTAACTGCCTGTGTTCTGAGATAATGTTCCAGGTTAGCTTCTTCCAGAGGCAGTGAGAGAGACAAAGTGTCTCCAGTTAGCATCCACAAAGACCCAGGCAGACAGTGCTGCAGAGGATGGGAGGCAGACTTCTGGACGATTAAAGCAATGCAAAGTGTTTCTGTGTGTGTATGTGTGTGTATCTGCGTGTGTGTGCGCGTGCGTATCTGTGTCTGTATGTGTGTCTATGTGCATGTATGTACACATCTGCTACCCCAAAAGATGGACCATACCAAGTGATCAGCAGGAATCCTGTGGTAGCCACCAAAGGTAACTCAGGTGTGATGCTCATCTGGACTGGCTTTGGATTATGACAGCTCTACCAGGCAGGTGGAGCTCAGTCTGGTCCCAATTCTTTTTTTTTTTTTTGGGGGGGGGGGGTTAGACAGGGCCTTTTTGTATAGCCTTGGCTATCCTGGAACTAGCTCTGTAGACCAGGCTGGCCTTGAACTCAGACGCTGGCCTGCCTCTGCTTCCTAAGTGCTGGGATTAAAGGTGTGTGCCACCATGCCCAGCTAGCTGGTCCAACTCTTCAGGGGTTATTTCCTGGAGAAAAAGCAAGGCAGGTGGGTGTGGAAGAGGCTGCCTGCAGGTCTCTCCCCCTAACAGAAGGCTCAGTTTTCATCTTTGCATGGCGGCAGTATGATTGGAAAGCAGAGCTGGCTAGTGCCAGCCAGTTTAAACCTGGAGCCGTTCTCCTCAAAGCTTCCAGCAGATCACTTTGGCCACCTCCCTATCTCCAAGCAATGCTTGGTTGCGGGGGGGGGGGGGGGGAACACTTGGACCCCACTCACCAAGTCTACTCTTGTCACTGATGAGAAGATACCTCAGACAAGACTCCAGCCAGACTCCCACATTCTCCCTCACTCCCCAAGAGTCACTGGATTTTCCATTTTCTGCTGGCCAACTCAAGCCTTCCTGAGGCCCTGGGCCTACTCTCTTCTAATTCTTCCTCCTTTTAGAACACGCGAGGCAATCCTTTGGACTACAATCTCTATGCTTTGTTTTATGTGTACGGATGTCTTGCCTGTGTGGATGTCTGGCACCACAGGCTTGCCCAGTGCCACAGAGATCAGAGGAAAACATTGGATCCCCTGGAAGTGGAGTTACAGACAGACAATTGTCAGCTGCCATGTGGGTGCTGGGAATCAAACCCAGGTACTCTGGAAGAGCAGCCAGTGCTCTTAACCAAGGAGCCATCTTTTACAAAAACCGAAAACAAGTTTTTTAGTTAGTTTATTTTTGAGACAGAGTCTCAGGTAGCCCAGGATGGCCTCGAACTTGCTGAGGCTGACACTAAACTTCCATCCTCCCGCCTCTGCCTCCCAAGTGCTTGGATTACAGGCACGTGGCACTAGCTAGTAGACCAGTCTTTAGAATCTGTCCTTGGTCATTCACTCCCGGGTCCCCTGATGCCCTTTCTCTGGCCAGAGGTCTCCCAAATGACCGGGTCTGACAACTCAGTGACGTTTTGGACCCTGGAACTGCAGGGCAGTTAGAGGGTTTTCCTGTATGGGGCTGTTCCCTTTGGCTTTGTGCACTGAGCTCTATGTCAGGCCAAAGAGGGAGAGAAGTGTTTAGTACTTCAGTAGACATCCAGAACCCACAGATCGTATGGACAGAACTCAATGTAAAACACGTTCTAGTTTCTGCTTGAACAGTTCTCAAACTGGAAAGCTCACTCCCTTACAGAGCAGTCTACCCGGGGGCTGCAAGGTGGGTGTAAACTATAGTGTGGGAGTAAATGCTGCAGCAGGGGGATGGCAGCTAGGCCATGGGCAAGGAGAGAAGGAGGACGCCTTTCTCCCACTAAGGTCAGAAACAAGGAGACTGAGCCTGCCTTTGCAGAAGAACCAGCAGCAAGGCTTTGTTTTGCATGCTCTGTATGTTTTATGCCCCGTGGATGTCTGCTGTGTGGTGGACCTGTCATGGGAGTGGGGAAGGGGCAGTGGATACCACGGGCAAAGGCCTTTTCTCATTCCTATGTGTAGACATTCCTCTGCACACACAATGTGCTCAAAAATAAAGGATGACCTCATACTGGTTAAGTGCTCTGAGGAGAGCCAAAGAGATGATGCATGGGGGGGAGGAGGGGAGAGGGAGAGCGAGGAGGGAGGAGGGTGATTTACATCTGCTAACATGGGCAGGGCATGGCGACAGGATGCAAGCAGGGCTTTTATAAAGATGCAGGCTGGACATGCCAGGCAGTCAGTCAACACGTGACTGTCTGGACATGGGTCCGAGCACCCTGCTCAGACAACCAGTCCAAAAACTCCAACCCAGTCTCTAAGCACAGAGTCCAGGCAAGGGCACATTTGCCAGCCTTAAGCAAACTCACTCAGATGAGAAGAGACATGACAGGCTCAATCCCATCAGATTAACAGTTTGGGGCAGCGCTCACATGACAGGGTTTAGAAGAGACCAGCTTCATAAAACCAGAATGAAGCAAACACACAAAAGCCCTGTGGGCATCTGACGGGCTCTACCCAACACCACCGGGCAGATGCTGGGCTGAAGTCCAGCCGCCACGTTTCGGAATAAACAGATTTAAGACAGAGAAGAAAATCAAGAAGGGATTGAGAAGTCAGACCCGAGAAGGTTGGAAAATATTGTCCTCCATTCAGGAAACCCAGGCTGGATGGCTCTGATAAACGGACTGTAACAGAAGGTTGGCCCAGAGCACTAGCTGACACACGCTTGCACACAGGAACGACAGGTGGGCAGCTTCTAAAATCTCTTCAAGGCTTCGTCCAAGGGTAGGCCAGTTTTGGATTCCCCAGGAGTGGGAGATGTGGGCGCTTTGGCCCAGAGCGAGGCTTACTGCAGACCAGCAGCTGACAGCGCTGGAGCCTGCTTCCATGTTCTATGTTTTGAGATTTACCTCCAGACACAGGAGAAAACTATTCGGGGAGCTCCCCCTTGTCCATGATTGGGTACTCTTCAGTCTCTGCTTTTTTTTTTTTTTTTTTTTTTTTGTAGAAAATTTAAGAGCTTGGAGAGATGGCTCAGAGGTTAAGAGCACTGGCTGCTCTTGCAGAGAACTGGGTTCAGTTTTCAGCACCCACATGGTGGCTCACAGCCTATCCTAAACTCCGGCTCCAGTTCCAGAGATCCAATGCTCTCTTCTGACCTCCAAGGGCACCAGGTACAGATGGTACATAGGTACCAGGTCCCTACATGCAGGCAAAGCACTCATACATTTAAAATAAGAATTTTAAATGTAAAAAAAAAATTTTAATTTTAGTGAGTCTGTATATGTGTATATATATGTGTGTGTGCATGTGTATGTATGTGTTGCATGTGTATGTGTGTGTGCGCGTGTGTATATGTGTGCATGCATGTGTATATGTGTGCGTGTGCATGCATGTGTGTATGTTTGTGTGTGCGCATATATGTGTGTATGTGTGTGTGCGCGCGTGTGCATGCATGCACACGTGTACATGCCATGTCACACAAGTGGAGGTCAGAGGACAACTTGTGGGATTGGTTCTCTCTTTCGACCATATAGACACTAGGTCATCAGGCTTGGTGGCACACACCTTTACCCACTGTGCCATGCTGCTGACCCCCTTCTGCAGTCTGTTACCCACTGTCAAGTGAACGGTGGGTGCTTAGAGGAGGCTACGGTGGCAGGCGCCTGTAGTCTCCATGGTGCTGCAGAGAAGGTTTGGCAGTTAAGAGCACTGACTATTCCAGAGGAAAGTTCAATTCTCAGTCCACACGTGACAGCTCAAAACCCTCTGGAACTCTAGTTCCAGGACATCTGACCCCTCTCTTGACCTCTGGAGGCCCCTGACATGCACATGGCCCACAGATATACATTCAGGCACACATACACACAAAATTAAATTAAAGAAAGTCATTTCTAGAGTTAAAGAGACAGCTCAGTGGTACCAGCACTTGCTGCCTGCCTGTTCCTGGCACCCATAGGGCGGCTTAGAACCCTCTGAAACTCCAGTTCCGGCAGGGGTGGGGGTGCAATCTGATGCTGCCTTCTGGCTTCTGAGCTGCACATACATACAGGCAAAATACACATAAAAAACTTTTAAAAAATACACTATTTGGGGGGTGGGGGAGTGATGTATATCTATAATCCCAGAGGCAGGTAGATCTCTGTGAGTCCAGGGACAGCCTGGTCTACAGAGCACGTTCCAGGCATCCGGGGCTACAGAGAAACCCTGTCTGGAAAAACAAAATAAATAAAAACAACAACAACCCCCTACTACTTGGTGTAGTGCATGTGACGGCACATGCCTGTAATCCCAACGTGTGGGAGTTGGAAGCAGGAGGATCAAGAGTTCAAAGTCCCATGCCAGGCAGGTGGTGGTGGCACACATCTTTAATCCTAGTACTCAGGAGGCAGGCAGATCTCTATGAAGCTAGCCTGGTTTACAGAGTAAGTTCCAGGACAGCCAGGGATATACGGAGAAATCCTGTCTAGAAATAAAACAAACAAACAAATAAATAAATAAATAGAAAGCAAGCTCTGGGGCTGGAGAGATGGCTCGGTGGTTAAGAGCACAGCCTGCTCTTCCAGAGGTCCTGAGTTCAAATCCCAGCAACCACATGGTGGCTCACAACCATCTGTAATGGGATCTGATGCCCTCTTCTGGTGTGTCTGAAGACAGCTACAGGGTACTCATAAAGTAATAAAAGAAATAAATCTAAAAAAAGAAGGAGGAAGGAGAGGGGGAAGAAGAGAAGAAGAAGAAGAAGAAGAAGAAGAAGAAGAAGAAGAAGAAGAAGAAGAAGAAGAAGAAGAAGAAGAGGAGGAGGAGGAGGAGGAGGG
>JADRCD010191712.1:13038-23453 GCA_019843815.1 Montemys delectorum | reverse complement strand
CTCTGTGTAGTCCTGGCTGTCCTGGAACTCACTCTGTAGACCAGGCTGGCCTCGAACTCAGAAATCCGCCTGCCCTTGCCTCCCAAGTGCTGGGATTAAAGGTGTGCGCCTCCACTGCCCGGCGCCAGTGTTCTATGTGCTCTGGCTGTAGGGTCTTTTAAGGCGGTAGGATCTCAGACTTAGTGATGACACTCACACAGGTAGCCTGAAGCCAGGAGGCTGGCCCTAGCTCACAAGTGTCAGTCCTGCTCCAGCCCATCAAGTTGCTAGAATTACAGGTAACTGCCTTGCCTGGTCATATTTTTGTTTTTTTCAAGGTCTCAGTATATTATATAGTCTTGGCTGTCCTAGAACTCTCTGTGTAAATCAGACTGTCCTTGAACTCACAGATCTGCCTGCTTCTGCCTCACAAGTGCTGGGATTAAAGGCATGCACCATTGCACCCAGCTTTGCTCCAGGCTCTTTAAGACACTTTGAGACACTTTCAGTGATTGGGATAAAATGCATTAATGTATCCCACAATGCATAGCAGCCTGTTGCAAGGACAAGAAAGAAGCCAGCAGAGCAGCTATGTCTGGAGCCCCTTACTGGCATTGCTTCCCGTGTGGAAGTTCAGCTAAAGTGAAGTGTTGGGTGCTGTGGCAGCTTCCCTCTGCAGGGCGGGTGATTCATACACTGTCCCTCTTCTTCCAGGGTTTTCCTTCAGGGAATATTTCCGATCTTGGCTGGCCTGTCCCTAGCTCATATGCCATTGGAGGATCCCCAAAGGAGGTGGCCAAAGCTCAGCCCAGGTAGGCTCCCCAGTCTTCAATCCAGAGTGGAAGCTCGCCCTGCCTTTCAAACCACCATGCACCATGTTTCTGGGAACTCAGGTGGTCCATGGTTCACACTCAAAGGAGGAAAGGCCTGTCCTTTGGAGCTGGGTTCCTTGAACTGGTCTAGCCTCTATGGGTGTTACATGAACTAGTGTCCAAGCAGGTCAGGAAGTCTGGAGGCTGCCCTCAACTCTGACTCTGGACAGATACCCCAGGGACTCTGACCCATCCTTTCTCCTCACAATCTTATGTGGGCCTTGGAAGCCTTCCCTCCTTGAACCTGACTATGTCTCTGCAGACTTACCAATGATTTACCGCCAAGTCTCTGTTTCCACCAGGCAATCATGAAGGAGGCCAGGATGCCAACCTGACCGCCTCTGTTCCCTTTCCGCGCTCTAGCCTCCTGCCAGAGTCAATACATTCCCTCCCCATGGCTGTTTCTTTGTTTCCCCCCCCCCTCTCTCTCTCTTTCTCTCAACAGGCTTTCTCTGTATCCCTGGCTGTCCTGGAATTCTGGCACTCACTCTGTAGACCAAGCTGGTCTTGAACTCAGAAATCTGCCTGCCTCTGCCTCTCAAGTGCTGGGATTAAAGGCGTGCGCCACCCCTGCCCGTGGCTCTCAGTTTCTTCCTTCGGTAGAAGCAGGCTAGCTATTACCCACTGGAGGTAAACAGGAGCCCCCAGATTGGGTCCTGGAGTCCAGTTGGTGACCTGAGGCCGAATGTAACTTGAGGAAAGCTAAGGGCCACACAGGCAGCTACCATTAGGTGCCTGGGCCTGTAGAGCAGAACTGTGGCTCCTGAGAATAAGCAGCTCAGAGAAAACTATCTGGTACCAGAGCTGACAGGGAGGGCCCTTATCCTGCCTGTACACACAGGCTGCACACCCCTTTAGGAAATACTGTGGCATGTCTCCTTCAGACTGCCTTGAGTGCTAGTCATCCTAGGGTGCAAATTAGCATCAAATGACCAAGTATTGAGAAATGGACAGTCCATGGAGTTAAAATCTAACTATCAGGACAAACTGGAAAAGAATATTCCAGAGTCCTCCGAGGCACTGGAAGAATTGTCAGGAATTCTGTGTAGTTTGAACAGAGACAATGCAAAGGGCCAGGGGCCAGGTGAGGATAGGTGGTGCCCATTATTGGGGAGGGTCAAGGAAGGCCATGATAGCAGCCCTGGTATGTCAGTACATAGTGGCAGGGGTTGGAGCTAGGATATTCGGTGGGATGGGAATAGGGATTGGGCAGGACATTACAAAGAAGCCCCTCCAACACAAGGAATGGTTGGTCATCCTGAGCACTTAGGCCACCCCTTTCTTCCCCATTTCCTGCAGACCCCATGTGGGAACCTGGGCCCAGGAGACTTACAGGATGCAGGACGCAACAGACACAGTGCGAGGCCTCGTGGTGGAGCTTTCCAGTCTCAAGTAAGGGCAGCTCCAGTTGCCAGAGGGATACAGCATAGAATAGAAACTGAGGCAGCATTACAGGAGTGTGTGGGTGGGGGACAGACAGCACTGTAGCCCTAGCCAAGGCTATCTCTGTTCCACCTCAGTATTTGGGCAGTGGAATCTTTTTTGGTTTTTTTTGAGACAGGGTTTCTCTATGTAGCCCTGGCTATCCTGGAACTCACTCTGTAGACCAGGCTGGCCTTGAACTCAGAAATCCACCTGCCTCTGCCTCCCAGGTGCTGGGATTAAAGGCATGCGCCACCACTGCACAGCTAGGCAGTGGGATCTTGATTGACAGCTTTAACCTACATGTTCGTAGAGCGAACATGTTCGTAGAGCAGCATATGCCTGCACCTGCCATTTGTGCACCTGTGAGGAACCATCTGGCAGGTGTGGCTGAGACAGGGTCCTACGCAGTGACCCTAGTTCCACCCTGTTTCTGTTTCTTCAACAGCCGGCTGATTATGAGCACCCACCGGGACCTGGAGGCCTTCAAACGCAGGAAGACCAAGTCTCTGCCTTACCTGAAAAGGGGTTTGGGGTGCCTTCCTAGAGGGGATCAGAGCTGGAGGGACTTGTAAACTGCTGCAGCCTGTGGGGGTTGGGGAGCCTTCCTAGAGGGGATCAGAGCTGGAGGGACTTACCGTGACTCCTATGCAGGCGGCTGAGGGTGGCCATGCAACAGAGTGTCTGAGCCTTAAGAAGTCATCTGACAGCATGGCCAGCCCCAGGTGCTCATCCGGGTTTGAGCATCCAGGCTGAGCTGAGCTGCGCTGCAGTTGTCTCTGGAGGGGAGAGGTGCCCTCTGTTCATCTGCCTATCTTTCCCCCATGCTTTCTGTTACTCTTGGGAAGACAAGAGAATAAATGATGCAGTCATGAGCCCCTGATCTGTAGCTGCGCTGGAGATGCCCTGGTCCTGACATTCTGCCCATAGACCACTCTACACTCAACTGACCTGCAGCTGCCTTCAGAAGGCTATGTGTAGGGTTATCCAGGACCACTTCTGTCGGAGCAGGGCTGCCAGAGCACGGGCCGGAACTCCTCATAGCTCAGTGGCCAAGTTTCTGGGAGAATGGCTATGTATGTGGGTAACATCTATACACGAATTAGATGACACAAAGCCCCCTGTAGTTGTTACAGCCAAGGTCCCTATGCAGGGGGAGGCCCTGTCTACTGCCTAGGAATGAGCTCTGATCACCCACCTCACCCTCACATGCTCTGGACATGACAATGTTCTGCTATGTCAGGGGGAGGTATCCTATTTGCAGAAATACATGCCTGGATTGGCTTAGGCCTGCCTCAACTCTCACATAGAGGCAGGGCCTCCATCTCAGCCTCCACACAGGGGAAACCCAGTGTAGGAGGCTGTGAGATAGGCTTAGGTCTTGGCTGGAGGGGACAGCTGTCCCTAACCTCGCCTAGCCCCTCCCCCTGCTCCTGGGCTCAGACTCTGGTTGGTGGTGTGGCTTGTGCAAGGAACTGATATCCCAGTGTCACTCACACGCTCTGGGCTTCTAAAGAGTCGTCCTCCTGTTGCCTTCCTCCTCCCTGGCTCCCAGGCCAGAAGCAAGAATGTGGGCTGAGAGTAAAGCCTCAGGCCAGTTTAGTGAGCCCAGGAAATGCCTTCCTCAGCTTCCCTGAAGGACATATAGAGCTGAAGGAGGAAGATGTGTAATAGCTACAAATTATAGCCCCACCCCCAATCAAACCAGTCACTGCCCTTTGTGCCAGCCTGTAGCCCCCAAGGTGGCAGCGGTATCTCTGGGGGGGAGATTCTGATTTGGTTTCTCAGTCCCCTTAAGTCCTGTGTACCTTCAGTGCAAGGGGAGGCCCCCATTTTGGATATCAGTATGCAGTAGGTGGCTGGGAGTTTAAATATCCCACAGCTGCCCTACTGGTACCTACTCCTGATTCCTAGGCTCTGGTTTGGGATGTCAGTTCCCACAGGTACCCCAAATTTCAAATAGCAGTTTGTCAGGTGGGAAGTGACACAATGAGAATGTGATCTGTAGAGTGGAGGTGTCCCTGCCCGCCAGATTCATACCACCTTTGTCCCAAGACAGGCTCCACTCCTTAGCATTTATTGGATGCTGAGGCAGCAACACAAGCAAGGCCAGGGTGGGGAAGGTGATCTCTGACAAGACTGTAGCCAGCCTCAATCCTAAGCAAGGTCCAGTCTCCAGCATGCCTGTGTCCAGACCCTTGGCAACGGTGCCACCATGGTCCTCCCCACTCCAAGCTCCTAGGCCGTGGTGGAGGGACAGCAGGCTGAGGGTGAAGGTCCAGGGGGCTTCCTGCCACTTTTGGAACCTGGAAGTCGAAAGCAGAGGAGAGAAATGCTGAGTGCTCAGATGGCTGAGCAAGGTACCCATGGTGGCGTCTGGGGCCTCCGGGGTTGCTTCGCCACCTGGCGGCCGTACCTGGGGTTCTCTTCCTGAGATCAGAGTTGGGCCAAAAGCACAATTTGAAATGCTACTCAAGTGAAGGTGGTGTCCCCACCAGGCTGCCAGAGACCTAACATCCCTTCCACCCAGAATGCAATGCTCAGCTTGCTGTGACAGTATGCAGGTGAGAGAAGGCGCCCTCAAATACCAGGGGAATGTTCCTGTTGCTTCAGAATTCAGAGACCGCCATCTCTATAACTCCTCATTGCCAGCTTGGGGGCTGAGTCCCTTAGACCTCACTGAGAAGGATATGGGCTATGGTGCAGCATGCAAAAGGCCCTGGGTTCCATCCCCAGCATCAGACCAACAACATAAAACTCTAAAAGGCAGACATTGTGACTCATGTCTGTCCCAGCAATAGGGACATCCAAAGATCCAACAATTTCTAGCCACCCTACAGCATAGACCCACACCCAGTCACACTTCCCACCCTTCATCCCCCAAATTGAAGGAATTAAGACTGCTAGCAATCACCTTCTCCAGGAAGCCTTTCTGGGACCCCTTATCTGAGCCAAGTGCTCCCCTAGTCAGCACTGTCTTAACAGCCACTCTCCTGTCTACCTTCTTCACTGCTGACCCAGCAGCACCCAGTGGCAAACAGACAGAAAATATTACTTAGCAAACGAACAAATGATTTCAGAGTTCAGAAAGGATTTTAAGCCTCAAGTTTCACAACTCCTGACCCCCAGGTAGAATCAGAGATCACCGTATACCCCACAATATTTCTACTACCCTGCGCAACAAAGCAAGTAACCTGCTCCATGCTCTCAGCTATACACTGTGGGTTCCTTAGTTTCTAAGACAACACTGGCATCAAACATATTTAAACACCCCAAAAAGCTGAGAGCCTTTTCCACCCAATCCCTAAACCACCTGCATAGACACCTGTGGCTGCTTCTCCTCCAAGGCGGTGGCCAACATCCTGTGTCTTTGCCTTGTCAGACCGGGTCAGCTTTTTGCCTGCAGAATTCCGGGTGGTGTAGCAGTAGACAGAAGTGTAGCCCTGGCTGGTGAGTGGGCAGAAGCGTCGAGTGTGGGCATGCTCCTGAGTGGCCCCACACTGGGGACACACATAATCCCGCAAGATGGGACACAGCACCCGCCCTGCCTCATCCTTCAGGACGTGGGACTGATAGATCGCTCGGGACTCGCCATTGTGTTTGCAGAATGAACATAAGCGTTCAGGAGCTGCTGAGGATTCCTTGCTGGCTTGCTGGCTTGCTGAGCTTGGCTTGGGCTCTGGTTTGGGATTCAGTCTGACATCAGGCTCCTCTTCCTCATGCAGAGCCCCAACCAGTCTTGCCAGACCTAGGTAATCTGTCCAAAGATTGAAAGTCCCCATGGCTGGGCAGAGGAGCAGAGAAGAAACCCAACCTGGCTCCAACTTCTCTTCTACCCTGAAGCTCAGGCTTCTCTGGCTGTCTTTCTTTTACTTTGAGGGGGTGCAATAGGGTGGAGCAGGCAGGCTCTGGGGGGTCCCTCATTGTCACTGGGGGCTTCTTACACACCTGCCCAGGGGGTATATGGTGTTTGTGTGGGCTGAAGGTAGCCAGATGCAGTCTGAAGCCATTGAACCCTCAGGCTTCCCCAGGGTCTCCTCCCCCTTCCTGTGGGAGGTCAACCCCTGCTGGCACTTAGGTGCTAAGAACTCTGCCCCAGGGTTAAACACTAACAGGCGATTTACTAATTTTTTTTTCTTCTCTCTTCCCTAAGGCAGGGGGTGGGAGGTGGGGGTTTCATTTGGCCTTGAGTTTTTGTTAGGTCAGGTAATGCAGCAAACCCAATACCTAGGAAAGAGGCCTGAGCATGGAAGTGGGGCTGGGGGTTGGGAAATGACAACTGGGTCTCAATGCTCTGGTTTCACTAAGGGACTTTCATGTCCTGGAAAACTTAGTCTTGAGGTGTGAATTAAAGGAAGGAAGAAAAGAGAAAAAGGGTGTAAGCACAGACAGAGAAGAAGAAGACAGAAGAAGAGAACCAAACGTATGGACTGTATATATGGAAGAGCCTCTGAGGGAGGGGCAGTCCAACTCTTGGGCTGCAAAGTTCAAGGTCGGGAACCGATTATGCCAGGTGGGGACTGAGGGATGCTGGGAGGACCTGGAGGCCAGGTCTGCTTTAATATGTAAAATATGCACCTCAGTCCCGCCGTCTAAACCAAACAAAGACTTCTCCTAGTGGGTAGAGAAGAGTTTTGTTTTTGTTTTTTGTAGATAAAAGGGACAATTATAGGCAGAGGCAGGGACACCTAGGAGACTCCAGAGTGGACTTAACCAGCAGACCGAGCCAGGCCATGTACAGAAAGGGGAAAAAAAGAATGAAGGAAAGAAAAAAGGAGCATGTAACCAAAATGGTTGGGCTATATATGAATCAGAGAAGCTAGGGGGAAGGGAAAGCCCAGCCTACTTCCTTGGCTAGAGAAGTTCAGGGTAGGGGACAAGGTATGTCAGCCAGGAGGACCCTGTAACAGGTAGGAACTGAGGGATGCTGGGAGAACATGGCAGCCTGTGGCTTCAGCTATTATATAGGATTAGGCACTTCAGCCATTTGTCCTGGGTTTGAGACCTTATGAAGTGGAGTTCCCAACTCTTCCTCCAGTTAGATCGGGAGTCTCAAGGTTGGGGTCTAGGAATGCAGAAGGAGGGGAAAGAGCCCTCAAGCACAGGAAGACAGACTTCACTGACAAATCCCAGCATGTGCCAGCTCCCTTATCTGAGACCTGTCAAAGGAGGCCACAGCCTGAGCTCAAAAAGTAATACATGCTTGGTCAGGAGCCACCACTGCTAGGGCGGACTTCATCCCACTCATCCATCCACCTGTGTGCGAGTATCTGTCACATGTTCATCTACCAATTCGCCCACTCCAGAACATCACTGAGCACATCATCCTCTCAGAGTCTCCACTTTAGAATCCCCAATACTATGGTTTATTTCCCAATTCCAATCATCCCATCAAGGTCCCAGATACCAGTCCCATTTCCCCAAGGGGAGCAAGTGACAGGCGGAATCCCTGACACTGTTGTTTGGCCCAGCCACAGTGACATTCATCCCCCGGTGGGTCTGGCCTCCTCCTCACAACCCACCGACAACAATGAATGTTAATTGTGACCTTTGCTGTGGCCTGAGGAGGCAGGGGATGCTGCCTGGGGCTCTCCTGGGTCTACCAGGTGGGGATGGGAGAGACAGGTGGCGGTTCCAGGCCTCGGGGTCCACTCAACGGTCGATGGTTTGTCTGAGCTGCCCAAACTCACCGACAGGTTGAATGTTCCCCCAAACCCTTGGCAAGTTCTTGGATAACTGGAGTGGGGAGTAGGACAGCAAGGCAGAGAGCATGTGGAGTGAAAGAGAAACCAGGGTCCTTTTGACTCATAAAATCAGCCATCAGTTATTGTCTTTTTGGAGACTCCGGAGAAGCAGCACAAATACAAACCATAACATAAAAAATGCAGCCCCTGCAACAGAGGCGATAATGTACCTGTCTCAATTCATATGCTTTTTTTCAAGGGATGTATTCACGACTGACATCTCGGCACTCTGGAATCTGAGGGTTGGGATGGCTGTAGCAAGTTACAGGGCAACCCGAGCTAAAGAGTGAATTCCTGATGAGGGCTAAGTACTGTGATAGAAATAAATAAATAAATAAAGTCCTCCAAAGCAGCCCTGAGAAAGGCAGATTCCCCTCACTGGTCAGTGGGAAAGACTGAGGCCAGAAGAACACAAAGTGGGGAGATTTCTAGCCACCACTCTGGGAAATCTGGTAGCCATCAGGTTCTGGGCGGGGTTAGGTATAGGGCCACTGAGTCGTAAACAAGTTACTTTAACACAATGTAACAGGGTTTCTGTGGTAAACTTGAGATAAATAAGGCTTTCAATACAATGTAGACTTTTCTGGCTTCCCATGGTCCTTATACTTAGTTTGACTGTTTCTGAGCCTACCACTACCCTTCCTAGTAGAGCAGTGAGCTGTGAAAGAAGGCCACACTGCCCCCCCCCACCCCCAGTCTAAAGGCGTCTAAATAGTCAAGGGGGGGACATGTTTCCCCAGACCTTTGGCTAGGAGGCGGAGCATCTGCTAACTTTTTGCTTTAACTGAGCTCAGGACACCTCAGAGAGGGAGCGGTGACCCTCAAGGATCTCCTGAGGTCACACATGACAGATGAGGAACACTAAATGTACTATGCTTGTGTGAAACTCCTACAGGGGTAGCAGCAGCCTATGCAGTACCAGGCCACCACTGCAGACTTGCCTTCAATGCAGGCCTCTGGAGCCCTTCTAGATCTGCCTCCAAACTCAACCAGCTGAGAGCTTAGGCCCTACCCTGTCTAGCACCTCAGTGTGGTTCCAGGGCACCCCCAGAAGTTCCTTTCTAAGGTCCACCTCTACCTGTAGACTCAAACCAGGCCCCTGGCCCCAGTAAGCCTCAGGATGCACTACCTCCTGGTAGAGAGCCCTTACCCTGCTTCCTTAGCCCAGGGCCCCAGCAACTGGTCACGTTCCCAGCCCCAGGGGCCCCCTCTTTCTGGCCATGGATTAAGAGGCTCTACATGGGAAAGGCAGGTCTCCCGCTTTGGGAGCTCTCAGCCCTGAGGAAATAGAGATCTAGACTGGTCAGAGGAAGGTGAGCTGGGCACAGGGGCTTTACTCAGACCACCACTGTACCCCTGGGGAAGGGCCTAGTGCGAGTTCAGAACAGTTTTAGGGGATTCCTGAAAGCTAAAATGGATGATTATGAGGCACACGCGACACTCTGGGCAATGCGGACATCCTTCTTTTATTCTGTAAGTCCAGTTTGCTTGCTCCTCCTGCTGAACTCTGATTTTTGTCCTTACATAAGGGGAGGTGTCTGTTAGGGGTATTCCCAGCAGGACAGCCTGCCTGTGGGAGTCTGGCGGGAGGCGTGGCGTGGCGGAGGCGCCAGGCCCCACCCCCTCCTGTCTCTTTGTCTGCAGGCGTGGTGCGGGCTTCCCGCCCTCCAATGTCTGTCTGCGCTTGCCTGCCCTTTGTCAGCGGGGGTCGCCTGTCTGGGTCTGCCTGCATCCTCCCTGTGTGTCTGTCCCTCTACTTCCCAGTGCTGCTCCGAGAGGTTGTAGGCAGCCAAGCCCCCTGGTGTGTGAGGATCACAGTCTTGACCTGAATTCCTGCAGCTGGGGGCAGATCGCTTACTTCCCGCCTTGGGTCTGTCCGCCGAGAGTGCTTGGGCGGGAGGTCTGACTTTGAAGTCCCTTAGTGTAAGGGTGGGAAACGGTCTCCTCCCATCCCCCAATCCCAGGTCCTGAAGCAGGGGAACCGCAGCAGGAAAGTTCTGCTTGGGAATGATCTGGGTGGGTCCTGTCCTAGTCTCTCTCTGAGCAGCTGGCTCATGTCCTAGAGGTCAGGTTGAGGTGAAATGCCAATCCCAGCCAGATGGGGCTAGCTCTGCCACCAAGTAATAGATGGGTTAGCTATCTACTGTATTGTGCCCTGCGGTCTGCAGTGTTCAGTGTGCAATGCCTGTGTGTAAGTCAGTTGGGCAGAAGGGAAGTGTATGTAGGGCCTGGAAAACAGCCCATTATTAGGGGAAGATAGTGACAAGACAGGTGGGAATCTCCATAGGGTCACATTGGTGGCCCAGGTTGGCTAGATATCTCTCCCGCGCTCGCTCGCTCTCTCTCTCTCTCTCTCTCTCTCTCTCTCTCTCTCTCTCTCTCTCTCTCTCTCTCTCTC
>JADRCD010191712.1:0-13028 GCA_019843815.1 Montemys delectorum | reverse complement strand
CTCTCTCTCTCTCTCTCTCTCTCTCTCTCTCTCTCTCTCTCTCTCTCCATACTTACATGGCTTCTGAGATACCCACCTTTCCCTCCTAACCTCCTCAGGAGCTTCCCAGATACTCAGATGTGGGCTCCTGCATCCTACCCAGGATATGTATAGTGGGTGGGCCAAAAGCCCCAAATTTCCAGGCTGGCTGGATGTGAGGCCAGGACTGCGGGTGAGTGAGAGGATTCTGGCTTTTCCTGGGCCAGGAACTATGATGAAGGAACTGATGGGAACTCAGATGCTCCTCTGAACATTTTTAGCTCAAGGCGCAGAGTGGTCCTGGGTACGCATCAAGGTGGGCTGTCTACACAAACTCATTTGCCTGTTATATACACTGGTTAATGGACTGGAGGAGGATTTAGAGCAGACGCTCTAAGCTACTCTGCTGCTAAAGGGAACTTGGGGAGAGGAGGGGAATCTAGGGGGGTGTGCCATAGTGGGTGCCCTGTGGGCTTGTTTATGTGTGGATGTCAACACTGCAGGTGGGTGTGTCAAGCTCATTGTGTCTAATTGTGGTTTCTGTGAGCACAGATGTATGTATGGGTGTCAGGTTTGTCAAGAGTAACTGGGTGTTGGGGATGGTATCCTTTAGGCCCAGCCCCACTCAAATTAAGCTCTGTGAAGGCAGGGAATTCACTGTGAGTCCCGGGTGTGTCCCACGATAATTGCTCAATAAGTAGGTGTTGCTGAACACAGTGGCTGTAGAACCTGCCACTTGTGTACCTGGCAGAAGCAGGCCAATCTTTAAAAACAAAATAAGCGGAAAAAAAAACAAAAAACAAACAAACAAACAAAAAAGCTGGGCACGTTGTTGAATGCCTTTAACCCCAGCACTCAGGAGGCTGAGGCAGGCAGATCTCTGAATTTGAGGCCAACCTGGTCTATACATAAGGAGCTTCAGTCCAGCTTCAGTGTAGCCAGGGCTCTACGTACTGAGACTCTGTTTCAGTAACAACAACAACAACAACAACAAGATACTGACTGTTTGACTCTCTCTGAGTGTCCTTTCCCTGTGGGTCTATGTATCCATGCATTCGAGTGACCATTAGTGTCTTCAGGCATCCGTGCGCGTGCACATACTGAAAACATTAAGGTAGAGGGCCACGTGGGGAAGCGCCATAGTTTTTTTGTTTGTTTTGACTTTGGGCACCAAACCCCAGGGCCCTGTAATCCTGCCAGATCAGCCCAGTGCTTCACCATTAAAGCAGCTCCCAGCCGGGCGGTGGTGGCACACGCCTTTAATCCCAGCACTTGGGAGGCAGAGGCAGGCAGATTTCTGAGTTCAAGGCCAGCCTGGTCTACAGAGTGAGTTCCAGGACAGCCAGGGCTACACAGAGAAACCCTGTCTCAGAAAACAACAACAACAAAAAAGCAACTTCCATCCCCAGCTCACTTTTGATTTTGGTTTTTGTCTAGGTCTGTTTGCTATTTGAGACCGGTGTTCCACTGTATACCCCTGGTTGGCCTGGAATGGAACTCAGTATCCAGGAACTCAAAATACCTGCTTGCTTCTGCCTCCCACGTGTGAGAGTAAAACTGTGCTCCATCACACCTGGGTGCCACTTTTTTTTTTTTTTTTTTTTTTTTAAGACAGAGTCTCTAAAAAAGAAGACCTCAGGTTCACTCCGAAACTAAAGTAGGCTTTGAGCTTCCCATCCTCCTGCCTCGCCCTCCCAAGGGCTAGGAGGACAGGCCTGTGCTACCAGGTCCAGCTCTATAAGGAGCCACGGCTTTATGAGTGACTGTCTCTATGGGTACCTGTGTCACCATGCACACCTGTGTCAGAATGGCTGGGACCTGCTTTGAGCTCATGACGGGGTGTCCTTATTTGGAAGTGTGTTTGCAAACCAAGTTACTACAGGGTCAGTCCTGCACCTACGGTTGTCAGTTATTCTGGATGTGTGGATGACCAGATGAGGGTGGTCACTACCAGTGTGTCTCTACCTTGTGCCCCGTTCGTTCCACCGCTGATTGTTCCTCTGCAGGGGTATTTTCCCCGGCCTTTGTGGGTGCTGTGTGTGCACGGGTGTCAGTGTTGTGGTTGACTGTGTGCTTAGAAAAGGTTGTTAAGGGGATAGTGTGTGTCTGTGTCATGCCCGGTGGCTTTTTAGGACTTTGTCTGATGACTTGAGACTAATTTTGGTTTGGCAAGTGCGGCTGTGAGCGGTGGGGGATGGGTGGGAAGGAAATGGGGGAACCCGAGTGTGATGGGGGTACTTTCTCAGCCCCCAGTTAGCCCAAGAAGTGGCTTCTGCAGCCCCCAGCCCCAGCATGCATGCCCTCCGGGGCGAGGTCCCCGGGAAAGGCGCCCGTTCGCTTTAAAGCCAGTCTCCTCGGCAGAGTGATCGGGGCCATCTTTCCTTTCTGCGGCCACTTTTGGAGGGTGGGATCCAGTCGGCAAACCTTGTTCTCCCCCGCCCCGCGATCACCGTGCAGCCGCGCTCTGTGCCCGAAGCCGGAGGCGGCCTCCCGCCCCGCGCCCCGAGAACAAAGCGCCCCGGTCGGCCCGGCCCAGGCGCTCGCGGCCGCGGCCGGGTACAGGCGGCGTCCCGGGCCGCACGGCCGGGAACAATGGAGGCCTCGGCCGTGGCCGTGACCGGCAGGTGCGCCCCCCGCCCCGGCCCGCGCTCACCTCGTCTCCGCCGCCGCAGCGCCCTCCGCTCCGCCGGGGTCCGGGAGCCCACCCGGCCGCCCGCGCGGGAAGGGACCGAGCGGTAAGGGACCGAGCGGTTCGAACCCGCGGCCACGCGCCCGCGCCCCCGAGGCCCCCGCGCGGCACCGGCCGGTGGGTCCAGCTGCGGCTGTGCGCGCCCCGGGCCGCCTGCAAGCCCTCGCGCTCCAGGCTGCAGCTCGAGGGGGACTCGGGGCGCGGGCAGGGACCTGGGCTGCACGCAGCCCTTCAGGCGCGGCGGGAGCACGCGCGCACAAAGGCACGCGGGCCACAGACAGACAGGGAAGGTGCGCGGGGGGCCTTGGGGCGTACACCCGCCGGACGAAGGGGGTGGCGGCCACACACGTAGGGACACCTGGGAGCGGCAGACGCCTCTTTGAGGGACAGCACGGAATGTTCTTAGAACAGAATATGCCTAGCCAGAGCCCAGGTTCACAGATCACACCCCACCGTGTACACACAACCCAGGGCATAGCCTAGGAAAGCCCGAAGATTAAGGTTTAGAACACAGCTAGTGGGCTCGTCCACACCGGTAACGCTGGACTCGGGAGCCTGAAGCAGGAGTATCGCGGTTCTAAGCCAGCCTGGACTACGGAGTGAGTTTGAGACAAGCCTGAGCTATAGGTTTTGTTTCAAAACAAACAAACAAACAAACAAAAAACAAAACAAAGCATATCCACAGGGGCCACCAGACAGTCTCTGGCACTCACAGCTAATAGGTACACACCTCAGCCTTTCCTGGTTACAGAAAAGCAGGACCCCAAGTTAGGCAGGCCCCTAACACTTGATTCTTGGAAGTTGGGGCGCGCGCGTGCGGACACACACACACACACACACACACACACGGTCTTGTGCAAGCTCTTCCTGGGATGGGGCACATACAGGGGTAAGAGGACTACAGATCTGTCAGAGATGCATATGCAGAACCCCAAAGTGGCAGCTACCCTGAGCAACACACAGGAAGAGAGCACTAGTTGAGCCCCTCCGAAATCTTCATACAGACCCCCCAAGAGCTCCCAAACATACGTAGTCCTGCACATCCCTCAGTTTAGAGGAAGGTCACACCAGCCTGAGGCATGCATGTATGACCCTCCCAAGCCCTGGCGCTGAAGACTTTAGCCCCCACTCAAATCCAAGCCATTACCTTTGTGGGACTACAGTGCTGGGATTCCTGGCCATTGCCTGCTTTCCTTTAACTCTTTACTGCATTCCTGCCTCAGTTTCTCCTTGATAAGCTTCCAGACATCCTCCTACTTAGAAAGACAAGTCTCAACTGGCCCAGAAAAATTCCCTGGGGTGCAGAGTAAGGCATATGAAAGGAGATAAATGGGAATGCATTGTAATTTGAGGGTTGAGGGTGTGGCTCGAGTTGGCAGAGTGTTAAACCAGCATGCAGGAAAAGCCCTGGGTTCCATCCTGGCACAGCATAAAACAAGCATGGCCGTGCAGCCCTCTGGAAATAGAGGTAAGAGAATCAGATCAAGGTCATCCTTGGCTAGCTATATAGAGCTTGAGACCAGCCTGAGCTACATGAAACTCTGTCTCAAAGAAAATAAAAAACAAAAACACTCTGGGCGGTGGTGGCGCACGCCTTTGATCCCAGCACTTGGGAGGCAGAGGCAGGCAGATTTCTGAGTTCGAGGCCAGCCTGGTCTACAGAGTGAGTTCTAGAACTGCCAGGGCCTCACAGAGAAACCTTGTCCTGACAAAAACAAAACAAAACAAAACGCTAGGGCTGGAGAGGTGGCTCAGTGGTTAATAGCACTGTGTGCTCTTCCAGAGGTCCTGAGTTAAATCCCCAGCAACCATATGGTGGCTCACAACCATCTGTAATGGGATCTGATGTCCTCTTCTGACATGCAGGTGTACATGCATAAATAAATCTTAAAACATGTAACAGTAATTGGGCCTTCATAGAGGAAGTCGGCTTTGTTAATGCCTCCGTGTGTCTTTTTCCTGTCCCCCTCCACGAAGTCAAGACTGACCTTGAACCTCTGATCTGCCTCCACTTCCCAAGTGCTGGAATTACAGGAATCGTGGCCAAGCTCAACCTGGGAGTGTGGCTTTGGAATCCATGGCGCCTGTTCATTCCTCGCCCATTTACTCACTCCGTATCTCTTATAAGTTTAGAGAGACAACCCTGGGACAGGGTCCTCAACTTCCTTTTGGATTCTCCCTCAGAGCTACAAAAACTGGCATGTCAGAGTCAAAACCAGCAAAGTTAGTGAAGGGGATATTGTCCTATTCACTGAGTCTCAGAGGCAAGCCTTTCGCCCTAGGCGATACAGTCACACGGGCCAAGGATTCTAAGTTCTGTCCTTTTTCCAGTTGGGGTTTCCTGCCTGCTTAGTGTCCTGTAGGGGGCAGCAGACTCCAGCGCTCTGTTTTTGGGTCAGACTGCCCTTCAGAGAGCTTTCCCTCCCACTGCAAATGAGGACTCTGCCTCGACCTCCCGCCCAGTCTGGGAAGTACCCCCACTCTCCAGCGCTAAAATGATGAAAAGGCTCTTCCGAAATAACCCCACCCCATCCCTAGACGTGACGTCTGCTCCAGGCACACTCTAAGGAGTCTCGGAACGTTTGCCTTCTCTTCCCGTAGTGTATTCACTGGACCTAGGCAGGCGCCTTTGCATTCAGGAACCGGTTAATGTCCGGAGAGAGAATTTCTGACTGCTAGCCAGGTGACCAGTCCACGTTCCGGTTGTCATCCCCTCAGGAGCTCAGGACAGAAAGGGAGCAGCAGGCAATCCCGTGCTTGCATCACTGTCCCGAAGGCTCTCGTTCTTCCCGATTGTGTCCTGCGAGCATCCCAGCTTTTGGGTCTCCTTGGGGACCCAAATGTGACCGCCCTGGGCTTTAGCATCCCAGAGTCCCTGAGTCGGCAGCTCTGGGCGTTGCTCACAGGTGCTCAAAAGCATGCAGCTTTTGGGAAGTAAGGGGCTGCTTTCTCTGCACCCCTGTGGGGCTCAAGCAGAGACACGTAGGGCTAGAAGGATGCTGGCCGTGGAGTCTCGAGCCAGCTTCTGCTACCTGCGCGGTCTGCAGTAACGGCAGCACCATGCTCCCAGCTGCGGAGACCAAAACCTTTAGAAAGGTGCGGCGAATTTTCAAGTTCTGTTTTCAGTTCCTGTGGATGCATCTCGAACCATGCGTCCCTCCAGAGCCCTCACCGTGTTCTTCATATCATCTCTCTCGGACAAAGTCCATTCGCTACCTGCCTGTTCTTCTCGCCCTCTCTTGCTCTTCTCTCGTGACCACCAGAGGGCGCTTGGACCACCCAAAACTGCTCCTCAGAACTAAAGGCTAGGACTTGCACAAGGCCACGTTTTGTTGACCCGGACCCTGCTGGCCCTCACTTCCTCCATTGCCCACATCTCCCTCTGCCCTGCTGTCAGGCCTAAAGCTGAATAGGGCCTTGGCATAAGCTGTTCCTTTCTTCCGCTAGGGACTGAAGGCCCGCACCACCACATCTACCACAGTGAAACCTGGGGCTCCTGTTAGGCTTGGCGGGCTTTCCCGGGAGCCCCAGCGGTCCTTTTGTCTCCATTCTCCAAGATGGAATGACACACCTGGGCTACTAACGCAGCTGTTATGGCTTTTCTTTTCTACAGTTTCCTTTAATTCCAGCGCTCTGGAGACAGAAGAGACAGGTGAGCCTCTGAGTTTGCAAACAGCCTGGTCACATAGCCAAGTTCTAGGCAAGCCAAGGTTACATGGTGAGACTCTTCAAAAAATTTTCTCACATATGTAGGAGTTCAGAGGACACCTTACAAGAGTTACTTCACTCCTAGCTGTCTGTGAAGAGGGAACTTGGGACAACAGGCGTGGTGCCAAGCACCTTTACCTACGGAATCATTTCTCATCAGCCCAAGGCTCCTTTTTTTTTTTTTTTTTTTTTAAAGGATTTGTTTGTTTATTTGTTTTTGTTTTTCGAGACAGGTTTTTTCTGTATAGCCCTGGCTGTCCTGGAACTCACTCTTTAGACCAGGCTGGCCTCGAACTCAGAAATCTGCCTGCCTCTGCCTCCCAAGCACTGGGATTAAAGGCGTGTGCACCACCACCCCAGGCAAGGCTCCTTTTTATATGGGTGCTTATGTGAGCTCTTTTAAGGACAGTCTTGTCTCATCTCCTCTTCCCCACCCTCCCCCATCCCTTCCTCTCCTTTCCTGCTGTCTGAAGTAGCCCAGGTTGCCCTTGAACTCTGTCTCAGCTGCCCTGCTTCCTCTTGTCTGCTGCGCCCATGTATCATCTACTCCAAGTCAAGGGTTTGCTTTTGTTCTGTTTTTCCTGACCAGAGATTGAACCTTGGCCTCGTGCATGCTAGGCAAGCTCTACCACTGAGCTGGAGCCCCAGCCCTTCAGAGCAAGAACTGTGGTCCTCATGCTGTGTATCCTTAAGAGCATCTGCTGAGCCCTCATGATCCATAATCATCTGGGAACAGAACAAACTTGAAACCTGCCTGCGTGGCTGGGACAGAGGCAGGCATGCAGCACTTAGTTTGCTGCTCTGAGAGCTCTCGGGGCACAAGAGAGTGTAGGAAAGAGACTGGAGGACTCAACAGCGGGGGGGGGGGGGGGGGGGGCTGGGGGAGGGGGGGCTGCGGAAGGTGGAGGACAGCTTTGGAGGTCTCCTTCCATCTTCTAGGTCTTTGGGATAACACAAGTCATCAGTCAAATGACCTTACCCTCTGAGCCTTCTCATCCAACAGCTTTTACTGTTTTTTACTGAGATACTACTTAATATTCACTCAGATTTACTCTTTCTGTAGCACTAAGGTTGTTTTCCTTTTGGGGGAGTTGATTTGGTTTTTGTTTGTTTTGTTTTTCAAAATAGGGTTTCTCCGTGTAGCCTTGGCTGTCCTAGAACTAGTTCTGTAGACCGGGCTGGTCTCGAACTCACAAAGATACGCCTGCCTCTGCCTCATGAGTGCTGGGATTTAAGATGTGCACCACCATTGCCCAGCTTATTTTGCCTTTTGATTTTCATTTATTATTACTATTTTGATGTGTGTGTTTGTGTTCTCGTTTTGTTTGTTTACACAGGGTTTCTCTGTGTAGTCCTAGCTGTTCTGGAACTCCGTCTGTTGACCGGGTTGGCCTTGAACTCAGAGATCCGCTTGCCTCTGCCTCCTGAGTGCTGGGATCAAAGGTGTGCGCCACCACGGAAGGGTTTGTGTTCTTGAGAAAGTATTTTACTATGGGAGCCAGGCTTACCTCTAGCTCCTGGTCCTCCTTGAGCCCCTAAAATGTCTAGCTGACTTTCAAGCAATTAGTGACCACATGGCCAATGGCAACTGGGCTAGCAAGCCCAAGCCTTAGGGTCCCTTCCGTCGTCCTGTGGCTCCTTGGTGCTGCCTCATATCCTGTCCTCACTGGAAACTTCAGTACTGGCTTCCTTGGGGATTTCTCTCCCTCCCTCCCTTCCTTCCGCGGGGGCAGGGATGGAATCCAGGGATTTACTGTGGCTACACTCTTTCATGGTCAGTGCCTCTTGCCTTAAGAACTGTTCCATTTCAGTTTCCACATAAAAACTGCACACCAAGCCAGACGTTTGTGCATGCCCAGCATCCCAGCTGCTAGGGAGGCTGGGGCAGGAGGCTTCAAAGTTCAAAGTCAATCTCGACTAAAAAGTGAGTTTTAGGCCAGCCTGGGAAACTTGGTTAGAACTTGTCTCAAAAGTTTCCTCTTTTCTTTTTTTTTTTTTGTTTTTGTTTTTTTTTGTTTTGTTTGTTTGTTTGTTTCCAAACAGGATTTTTTTCTGTGTAGCTTTGACTATCCTGGAACTCCTTATGTAGATCAGTTCTTGAACTCTCAGAGATCCAGCTGCCTCTGCCTCCCAAGTGCCGGCATTAAAGTCATGTGCCACAATATTCAGCAAATATCTTTATATGTTCAAATAAATTATATGTACACGGAGAGGTAAACACAAATGAATACAGTGCCCATGGAGACAGAAGAGGGTATCAGAGCCCTTGGAGATGGAGCTATAGGCTACTGTGAGCTGAGGGTCCTGGGTGCTGGGGGCAGAGCTCACTCCTCTGTAAGAACAGTACTTGTTCTTAAGCTGAGGCCTCACCAGCAACCAAATAAACTAATAAATAACACAAGGTGTGTTGGTGCTCTGCCCATACCTGTATGTTCTAGTACAGCTCAACACACTATCAACTCGGTGCTATATGAACTGATTTTTAATTTATTGGGAGGTACATACAGCATGTCAAGGAACACAAGTGTAGGTCAGAGGGAACTTTCGGGAGCCAGTTCTCTCTTCAACCATGTGGTACTGGGAATATAGTGATGGAAAGTAACCTTTTTTTTTTTTTTTTTTTTTGTTAAAGGCAGGGTCTTTCTGTGGAGCCCTGGCCTAGAGCTTGGTATGTAGACCAGGCTGGCCTCAAAGTTACAGAGATCAGTTTGCCTGTGCCTCCTAAGTGCTGGGATTAAAGGCACGGAGCATCATGAATTTTACTTCCATATAGCTTTTGTTTAAAACAGTTTTGTTGCCACCAGACCCAGTTTAAAAACACCTTGGTTGGGGCTGGAGACATGACTCAGCAGTTAAGAGCATGCGCTGCCCTTCCAGAGGTCCTGAGTTCAACTCATGCAGAAAAGTTCCAATGTACATAAAATAAACACTCCTCCCTGCCTCTTTGCACCCCTGCCCTTTTGTCTATGTAGCCAGCCTTGGCTGTCCTGGAACTCTATTAGACCAAGCTGGCCTTGAACTCACAGAGATCCACCTGCCTCTGCCTCCCAAGTGGATTAAAAATGTGAGTTACTATGCCCAACCATAAACAAAACAACAAAGAAAAAACCCACCTTGATTAGCTTTTATGTTTTATTAAATCTTTTAAAATTCTATTTATTTATTTATGTATTTATTTATTATGTATGGGTGTTTTGCCTGTGTGTGCATGTCTAAGAAAATGACTGAGTCTCTGAAGCTGGAGTTATGGATGGTTGTGAGCAGCCATGTGGGTGCTAGGAATTGAACCTAGGTCCTCTGGAAGAAGAGAGGCTGATGCTCTCTCCAGGCACCCCCTGGGAATATCATTCTGCATCCCTGGCAGGCTTGGCACTCAATATGTACCTGGCTTTGAACAAAGGGAGAGCCGCTTGCCTGAGTACTAGGACTAAAGGTATGTGTCCCCATGTGGAGGCTTCTGGGTGTCCCTGGTATACTTGTCCATGTCATGCCTGAAAAGGCTCCAGGGTCTCAAGGCCCTTCTCAGGCTGGAGTGGTCCTGAAAAACAGAGAGATGCCTCCATCACCCGAGTTCCCAGTGGGCACTAGACAGCCTCACTCAATTAGCCTATTGTGTGCGTGGGCTCTGAGAAAATGATCCTCTGCTCTCCTGGCAGTGACTCAGGGGTCAGGAAGCCCCCTCCTTGTGGATGCCAGGCCATGATAGTGACTTTTCACAAAAGTGACAGATACCCAGGCCCAGGCCAGGCTCCTGGGGGCAGCCCACAGTGTCTTGGTCCCACAACTAAGACCAGAGAGGGCCTTGGGGTTGGGTGGGGATGAGGAGCTCTTCTCAAAGGTCCTTTGTAGGAGCGGCTGATGGGGGGAGGTGCCGGGGGACCCCGCCCTGTGACTCAGCCTCATTGCTGGGCAATGACTCATGCCCAGGGTCCCTACGGACGCCACCCGCAGCAGGTGCTGCCGGCTCCAGCTTCCACAAGTGTTCTTTACAGTCACTTCCATGGCAACTACTCCAGTCTATGACCCATACTCACTTCTGGGAGTGCCCACGTTGTTCTGACTGCCTTGTGTTGTGTTGCCGGGTACAACCATATAGACGGCACCTACACCCTGCCCTCCCTTGTGGCAACGGGCTGGGCTCTTGGGGTGTGCTAGCCTTTGACTCACTTTTGATACTTGGAATTCTCAAACCGGTCCGGAGGTGGCCTCTTCCTGCCTCCTTTAATAAGTGTGGAAACTGAGAACTTTGTGCAGGCAATAGACTCAAAGCGGTCTGTGGAGGCGCCAGAGCAGTTTACGCCTAAAATGAGGCGTCCATTTTACTCATGTAAAAGGTAAACTGAGGCAGCAGCCCAAAGCCCAGGCCTGCCCGGCTGCGCCCCCGCCGCAGTCCTCTCGTCGCCGCCAGCCTTGGGCTGCCGGCCAACCCGCCCGGCGCCCGTTCGTCCGCGTCACGCCGCAATGAGTCACCGTCCGCCCCGCCCCCGCGCCAACAAACATCGTGTTGCCTGGCAACCGCCGCCGCCACCAGCATCCTTCGGCCGGGTTCGAGCCTTTAGTCCTAACAGGAGCCAGGCAGGGGTTGCTCCCCTTGTGATTTTCCCCACGTCGGGGTTCAGATCGGGCCTGCGGTCCCGATGTGTGCAGAAGGTTAAGGGAGACTTCTGTGTTCCGGTTCCGGTGTGAGAACAATGGAGTCCTCAAACTAGACTCACCCCTGTATGCCCGTGGAAAGGCGGTTGGGAACTGGACCTCAAGAGTCAAAGTGGCTCTCCTAGAAGCAGCCGGGCTTGGGTAGGGATTGCAGACCAAAGTCTGCCACAGGAGAGTTTCTACTTTTGCTAAACTTCCAGGATCTAGGCAGGTGTTTGACATCTGTCATTAACAAGTACATTGTTCTTGTTTTTGAAGAGGAGAGGCGAGTGGAGGTTGCTTGGCTAGACAGGATTTCTTGTATTACAGGCTAACCTGGAACTGATTGTGTAGCTAAGGACGACTTCCAATTCCTGATCCTCCTGCCTCCACTGGGTTTGGGATTACACACCTGAGCCATTCTGTTTGGCTCTCGAGCTAATGTATTGTTTACTACATACCTGGGATGGGCCTGAACCTTCCTGGTTTGAAATCAGAGACAGCCTTAAAGCACTGGCATCTCCTGAAGATGCAGGGCAGAGTCCCAGGTAGGCGATGTGAGAACTGCTCTGTCTGGAATCTTCTAGAGTGGGGGTATGAAAGCCAAGTCCACTCTGGAACTGGTTTGAGCTCTGGACACAGACAGTTAAACACTTCCTATGCCACCTTCCCTGGGGAGGGCTCTCTGAGAGCCAGCGTCAATCCCTTTACTTCAGGCTCCCAGCACCCTATAACAGTCATCACTCATTTGACCTTCTGTAGGGACATGACCACTGCCTGAGAAGGGATGGCTCAGTAGTTAGGAGCATTTGTTACTCTTACAGGGGATCTGAGAACAGTTCCCTGCACTTATGACTGGTGGCTCACAACCGTTTGTAGCTCCACTTCCAAGGGATGCGATGCCCCCTTCTGGCCTTCTCGGAAACTGCATTCATGTGCACATACTCTGACCACATACAGACACTCATAATCTTTTTTTTTTTTTTTTTTCCCTGAGACAGGGTTTCTCTGTATAGGCTTGACTGTCCTGGAACTCACTCTGTAGACCAGGCTGGCCTCAAGCTCAGAAATCTGCCTGGTTCTGCTTCCAAGTGCTGGGATTAAAGGCGTGTGCCATCACTGCCTGGCTTAGACACTCATAATCTTAATTTCTAAATATTAGATTTATTTATTTTATGTGTATAAGTGTTTTGCCTGCCTGCCTGCCTGCCTGTATGTATGTATGTATGTATGTACACGCACCCTGTGTGGAATTCTCAGAAGAGAATGTCTGGGTCTCCAGGAATTGAAATTACAGGCAGATGTGCTCTTAACCTGGAGCCATCTACCTCTCCAGCACCACATCAAAAAATAAACAAACGAGCAAACTCTTTTTTTTTTTTTTTGGTTTTTTGAGACAAGCAAACTCTTTAATAAAAAAAAGAAGAGGCCAGGCAGTGGTGGCGCATGCCTTTAATCCCAGAACTTGGGAGGCAGAGGCAGGCAGATTTCTGAGTTCGAGACCAGCCTGGTCTACAGAGTGAGTTCCAGGACAGCCAGGGCTACACAGAGAAACCTTGTCTCGAAAAAACACAAACAAAACAAAACAAAACAAAACCCAAGCAAGCAAACAAGTAAACAAACAAACAAAAGTAATGTTTAGTTAGCGCATGGTGATGCTCACCTGCAATCCCAGAGTCTGGGAAGCTGAGGCAGGGCTGGGATGTGGCACAGTTGGCAGAGGGCTTGTTTGGTATGCACAGAGCCTTGTATGCTGTGCCTGTAGATGCAGTCAGGAGATGGAGGCAGGAAGGTCAGAAGTTCAAGATTATCCCTGTCTGAGGCCAGCCTCAGAAGAAGAAGGTATGTGAGATCCTGTCTCAAAACAAGCCCACAACACTCAAAAGCCACCAGGGCAGAGGTGTGAAAGAAGGTGGGCTGAGGATCAGGTAGGAGAACACAATGGGGGGGTGGAGGGGAGGGAGAAAGAGAGAGATCCAGG
>JADRCD010191711.1:0-11465 GCA_019843815.1 Montemys delectorum | reverse complement strand
CTGTCTGTCTGTCTGTCTGTCTGTCTGTCTGTCTGTCTCGTTTTGTTTAAGACAGGTTTGTTTATGTAGTCCTGGCTGTCCTAGAACTCAGAGATAGACCAGGCTGTATAGACCATGCTGGCCTTCAACTCAAAGATCCATCTGTCTCTGCCTCCCGAGTGCTGAGATTAAAAATAGACACCACGGGGCTGGTGAGATGGCTCAGCGGGGAAGAGAACTGACTGCTCTTCTGAACGTCATGAGTTCAAATCCCAGCAACCACGTGATGGCTCACAACCACCCGTAATGAGATCTGAAGCCCTCTTCTGGTGCATCTGAGGACAGCTACAGTGTATTTACATATAATAAATAAATAAATCTTTAAAAAAAAATAGATACCACTGTGCCCAGCAGAAAGTCACCTCTAATTCTCTCCCAACATACAAAGCCATCCAGTTGAGTACCAAATGACACCACCCTTCTCCCTTCTCCCTGTACATGACAGAAACAAGGCCATGAAGTGGAAGTGGTAAGGGAGGTTGGTTGGCTAATTTGAAGCCAATCCTACTTTCTTACACAAAGCAGCACCTACCATTAGCTGCCTTGTCCTGGTCAGCATGGTTCTAGAAACCTGCCTAGAACAAAGCAGGCGGTAAGAAATGACAGATACTGAGAAACAACTGACACATTCAGAAAGGCTGGGATGCGCTGGACACAACCGGGAAACTCAGCAGGATTTCATCACATAGAGCACCTTGGTCACTCTGCTGGTTACCATTTGTCAAATTGAAATTGAAGTCATTTGGGGAGTGGGAGCCTCGATTGAGAATGCTCGCACCAGATTGGCCTGTGGTGCTATCTTATCTTATCTTATCTACCTGCCCACCTATCCAGCCATCCATCTATCTATCTATCTATCTATCCATCCATCCATCCATCCATCCATCTATCTATCTATCTATCTATCTATCTATCTATCTATCTATCTATCATCTAAATATTGCTGGATGATGTCAGAGAGTTCCGCTCACTGTGGGCCAGCAAGCTTCTGCCTCAGTTCCTGTTTCTAGACCCTGACTTCCCTGAATGATGAACCCTAACCTGGAAGTGTAAAATGAAATACACTCTTCTTTCTCAAAGTAGCTTTGGTCATGGTCATGGAATTGTATCACAGCAATAGAAACGCTAACTAAGACAGTCACAAACTATGCTTGTCTGTCATAGAGTAGGCACGTGTGCAATCCCTAGAGCCTAACGGCCAAATGGGAAGCAGCCATTGTACTAAGCCTTGGGCAGGCCATGACCAGTACCTGCTTGGGGTCAGGTGGGTCATGAGGAAGTACCGCCAGATCCCAAAGACAGAACTTTTGTTTTGTTGCCTCAGAAACAGCAGATAGAAACCATTTCCAGCCCTCCAAAAGCTCCCACCCTAGCCTGGAGATCTCTCCCAGTGCTGTGGGCCCCTTGTCCTGGGAATAACCACACATTCAGTTACATCTTTGGACATCTGCATGCCCAGGCTAAGATCTGGCTTCTGCTGTGTTGACCACTGGACTGGGATATGACAAATGTGGGAAGCTGGTAATGAGGAAATGCCAGCTATGTTAATGAATATAACCCAGAATCTCTGTCTAGTCATAAGAGCAGAGTCTTTTTCTTCATGGAGGAACAGTAGCTGGGCTGGGCAGCAGCTCAGGAGCTAGAGCTGCTGCTGCCCACTCTCCCTCCTTCCCTCCCTCCCTCCCTCTTTCCCTTCCTCACCGCTGCCCCTTGGTGCTGTCTGAAGGGTTTCATGGAGAGTTGAGGTAAGACTACTCCAGTGAAGTCAGACATGCAGTACATAAAAGTGAGAAATGAACTCAATCATGGCATAAAGTGGGGAACTGGATCCAGGGTAGAGTTTCTGGGGTGCCTCCCTGTAGGTCCCTAGCTCTTCAGATTTCCCAGTGGTACAGGTGGGTGCAGCACTACCACCTTAGCTGTACCCACCAAGTGGGTCCAAGGCCATGACAGCAGGGTTGACAGGAGTGACATTCTCAGTGCCACCTTCAGAGGGCTTCATGCAAGAAGTCTGTTTCTTAGGAGAGGGAGAGAGACTTCCTCCTTCCATGGGATTAGCCTGGACATGACATCATCTCAGGGAAATCCCAGGAAGTCGGAGCAGGCAGAAAGAGAGTTGAGGAGTTTATTCACTGGGCCAGGTAGGAAGGTGTAGTCCAGGTTAGCAAAAAACAGCAAGTAAAGCCCAGTCATGAGTCAGCACACTGAAGCCTGTAGGAATAGGATGGAGTCACAGTCAGAACTTGCTGAGAATCCTAGGACCAGGAGAATGCCACCTGGCAGGTCCGTGGACACTTGTGAAGGAATGTGGCCACTCAGATGCAAGTGAGATGTCTCAGTGGATAAAAGTGCCCGAAGACAAGCCAAAGTTCCATCCTTAGGACCCACATGGTAGAAGGGGAGAACTGACTCCTACAAGTTGTTCTCTGGCTTCCAACCAAGTGCATGCTCTAATGACCCTTCCCCACTGCAACACAGATGTGCACAAAACAAATAAAAGTGGAATGGAAAGGGGCTAGAGAGATGGCTCAATGGTTAAGAGTACTGACTACTCTTCCAGAGGTCCTGAGTCAAATCCCAGCAACCACATGGTGGCTCACAACCATCTGTAATGGGATCTGATGCCCTCTTCTGGTGTGTCTGAAGACAGTTGCAGTGTACTTACATAAAATAAATAAGTCTTAAAAAAAGAATGGAATAGAAAAATACTTTTAAAGAAAGAAAAACATGCCGGGCAGTGGTGGTGCACGCCTTTAATCCCAGCACTAGGGAGGTAGAGGCAGGTGGATTTCTGAGTTCGAGGCCAGCCTGGTCTACAGAGTAAGTCCAGGAGAGCCAGAGCTATACAGAGAAACCCTGTCTTGGAAAAGCCAAAACAAACAAACAAACAAAAACCAAAACAAAACAAAAACCGAAAAAACAAAACAAAACAAAAAACCAAGAAAGAAAAACGTGGCCCCTGCTAACCCTTAGCCATGCAATGGAGGGGGTGAGCATTTGCCCAGCCCCCCTCTCCTCTGGTCTCTCAGTGGCACTTCCCGCTGGACAGCCATGTCATCCTAGGTATTGGTCAGGCCAAGGTGTAAGTGACTTTTTAAACATGGTGTGGCAGAGCTCAACTGATACTTCCTGGTCTTCAGGGATGCAGTTTGCCTCCAGCTTACTCATCTTGATGGCGTGCGAACAGTGAGGATTTCCTAAAATGGCTGCACTCTTCTGGCCACTTGGAGGCTCTTCTGGGGAAGAGGTACGTGGCATGAGCTTCGGCATTTTTCAGAGACAATGTTCATTTTTGTTAGGTGAACGTTTTGCGCCCCCAGAGTCTTGTGAAAAGGTGGCAGAGAATGCACCCTCACCTTGAGTCTAGGGCCTACCCAGGCACAGGCGCTTGCAGACAGCCCAGGCCAGCTCTGAGTCCAGTCAGAGAATCTGTATGCTGTCCTTCCGTTTAGAGCTGTTTGAACCAATTCCCTCTCTTTAAGTTTTAAATATTAATTTTACTTTTGTGTGTATGCATGTATACCTGAATGTGTACCTAGGCACCATGTACATGCAGTGTTGTCAGTAGGCCAGAAGAGGGCATCATATCCCTGGAACTAGAGTTATAGAGACTCCTGCATTACCATGTAGGTACAGGGACCATACCTGGTCCTCTGCAAGAGCAGCAAGTGCTCTTAATAACTGAGCCATCTCTCCAATCCCACAATTCTCTCTCTTTTTTTAAAGATTTATTTATTATTATACATAAGTACACTGTAGCTGTCTTCAGACGCACCAGAAGAGGGCATCAGATCTCATTACGGGTGGTTGTGAGCCACCATGTGGTTGCTGGGATTTGAACTCAGGCCCTTCGGTAGAGCAGTCAGTGCTCTTACCTGCTGAGCCATCTCGCCAGCCCTCACAATTCTCTTTTTTAATACCCAAAAGTCCTGGGCAGAAAAAGGGCCCACAAGACAGGGGCTGAATAGACAGGCGCAGTGGCCAGCACATAGGAATTCTTAGCATGTTTTATGCAGTTCCTATGCCAAATCCTCTTCAACCCTCTCATTCAGAGACTTATCATTTGAATGAGGTCAGCCCTGCCCAGTGCCACCCAGACATTCTCTCCAGGGGACATCAGGTAGGTGACATAAGGCTTAACAGATTCTCCTTGAATAATAAATACTGGTTCTTAGCTGTCGTGCCACTCTGATGTTTATGCTGTTGCCCCACACAGTATAAACATCAGTTGAAAGTAAGTCTAGCTCATAAATGCTACTGATAACACACACACACACACACACACACACACACACACACACACACACACAGAGAGAGAGAGAGAGAGAGAGAGAGAGAGAGAGAGAGAGAGAGAGAGAGAGAGAGAGAAGCCCATAGCCTTTTCCTCTAGATGTCCAGGGTAATGTACAATGTTCTGTTCCAAGACAGTAAACAATGGAAAAGAAGCAGTTTAGTCCTCTAGAGTCCTGGCCCAACACTAAATTACCATGCTGTGTCTGTGGAGGTGGGGGATTGGAGAGGAAGATCCAACATCGACTGCCGAGAGATGCTCCAATCGGGTAAATACAGCCCAACCTTACAGCACCAATTTTGGTCTAAGTTTTGAAGAAGAAAACAGTTTTTCCGCTATAAACACATTATGAAACCAACTGTAAAACTCACATGGATCTTTAAAATATAAATTGCAAATTTTCAAAGGAATTTTTAGCTTACAGCTGGCCTTTTTGGGCCACAAGCCTCTTCTCCCCCTCTTCCAGCTTGGATGGATGCATGGGAGGCAAAGCTGAGGAAGCGGGCTCTGGGGAAGAGCCCCGGAGGTGGAGGAACTCAGGATGAACGCTTGGCGTGCAGACAGTGCTCCCCCACATAAACACTCGCCCTGCTCAGGAGCCAGGACCGCCCAGAGAGCCACCCAGGTGGATGAGTTTAAGATATGGTCTGAGGTTCTCCCTCTCCCCCCACCCCAACCATGAGCCACGTTATAAATTCCCACTTGCTGCCAGATCTCTGCCACAGCTGCCTCCACGCAATGAGTTAGAATTCTTTGTCTTAATCGGACAATGAAAATTATATAACTTACTGTGTTTCTTTCTGCTTTCTTACCAGCAGCTCTGAGTCAAACTCTCCAGTTTTGTAATACATTCAACCCTGTGCCAGAAAATGTACACCTCTACCGCCATCAGACAGTTTGTCCCCTGTACACTAGATCTGTCTCTAGGTTGCAAAGTGTTGGCAGAGTGTGTGTTTGGGAGGGGAGGGGTATGCTTTTAGTGTAAATACGCATCAATGAATTTTTAAAAGAATAAAGAGTATAATAAAAATTCAGATATCACAGACTAAGAAAGAAGTCAAGCATCAGAGAGAAGCACCTGCTTGTCCCCTACCCTGACCCCATTAGTCCTGTGTGCCCTTGGTGACCTTGAACTCCAGATCCCCCTACCTTTAGCTCCCGAGCACTGAGATTACAGCCTACATGCCTGGTTTATGTGCTGCTAGGGGTGGAAGCCAGGGCTTCGTGCATGCCAGGCAAGTAATCTATCAACTGTGCTACAACACTAGTCCCTAATTTTTTTTTCAAAAGGAAAATTTGTGCAAATTTAAATAGTTTTTACTCTTGTCAGAAGTACTGCAATGAAGGCCGCTGTGCAGACTTTCCTCGTAAGTTCTTAGAGATATTTTTTTAGAGAGGAGGAATGCTGGAAAGATGGCTCATTGGTTAAGAGCAGCTCTGCTTCTTCATCTTTCAGCACCTACATCAGCACTGACAACCAGCTAAACTCCAGCTCCTGGGTCTGGAGCCATCTTCTGGCTTCCCATGCTGTACTCACATATCTGTGCAGGAAAACACTCATGCACATACAGTAAGAATGACAAATATCTTTGTTTGTTTGTTTGTTTGAGACAGGGTTTCTCTGTGTTGCCCTGGCTGTCCTGGAACTCACTCTGTAGACCAGGCTGGCCTCGAACTCAGAAATCTGCCTGCCTCTGCCTCCCAAGTGCCAGGATTAAAGGTATGCACCACCACTGCCCAGCTATTTTTAATATTTATACATACATGTATATTTGCATGCATGCATATATGTATATATTTTATGTATATGGGTATATGTATGCATGCATGCATGTATGTTATATATATGTGTACTATATATATATATATGAGTACTTTGCATGTACATGGTGCACATGGGAAAACAGCATCAGACCATTGTGGGCTGCCATGTAGTTGCTAGGAACTGAATTCAGGACCTGTGGAGAAGCAGTAAGTAGCCTTACCAGCTGAGCCATCTCTCCAGCTCCCCAAGAATGATAAATATTTTTAAAACTCTAGAATTCATTGACTCCTGGGTATAGCTCTGTCAGTGTAGTGTTTGCCTGGCATTCATAATCGAGTGCCCGTGTTCAGCCCCCAACACCACCCAGTGCTGTGGTGCACACCGGAACCTCAGCCCTGGCGAGGGAGACCAGATGCCCTCAGTTCCTCACTTACATATGGAGTTTAAGCACAGCCTGGAGTACCCAGACCATGCCTCAGGGGGCGGTTGGTTCTGGAAGTTGACTTTTTACTCATCTGGTGTTCATTTTTTGTTGTTGTTGTTTGTTTAAAGATTTATTTATTTATTTTATGTATATGAGTACACTGTCGCTCTCTAAGACACACCAGAAGAGGGCATCGAATCCCATTTCAGATGGTTGTGAGCCACCATGTGGTTGCTGGGAATTGAACTCAGGACCTCTGGAAGAGCAGTCCGTGCTCTTAACCACTGAGCCCTCTCTCCGGCCCTGGTGTTAATTTTTTAAAATGATTTATTTATTTTGATTTTATGTGCAGGTACATGTCTAGTGCCCCTGAAGTGGCCAAAAGAGGGCATTAGATGCCCTGGAACTATGGGTGCTTGGAACTGAGCCCAGGTCATTTGCTAGAATGGCTAGTGCTCTTAAGCACTAAGCCATTTCTCCAGCCCTGGTGTTAATGGTTACAAGAGAAAATTAGTTTGCCATATCTGTGAGGATCTTTGGTTCACAAGAGACATATAGCACACCTGCACACATGTTTGCACCCACCCGTGTGTGAACACACACACACACACACACACACACACACACACACACACCCTGGGTGGGGGAGGGGGACTGACCGACTGAAAACTCTGACTGCCTCTCTTTCTGCCAACTAACCCTTTACCATGAAATCCAGTTGTATCTCAGCTGCTTACCACTATCCATTGTTCTCATCACAATAACCCAAGGTCATGTACTTGGTCACTTTTAGCCTTTGTCTTTTTTGGTTTGTTTTATTTTCCTCAGACAGGGTTTCTCCGTGTAACATCTCTGGCTGTCCTGGAACTCTCTTTGTAGACCAGGCTAGCCTCAAACTCACAGAGATCCAGATTGCCTCTGACTCCTGAGTGCTGGGATTAAAGGCATGTGCTACTATGGCTGGAATATGCCTCTTAATCTCTTGGGAATATTTGATTTAGTTAGTCAAAAATATTCAAGGAGATGAGAACAGGTTATTCAAAGCTCTGATTGTGCCTGAGAGCAGGGAACACTCCACTCCTGCTTGCCCTTGGCTCAGGCTCTGTGTTCTCTGAGCTTCATCCAGCCTTTCCCGCTACTCCTTCTAAGGTCTTTCCTTTGACCATCTCCTAACCTTGGCTCTCTCCTCAGGGTTCTGAGCTTAGTTCATTTCCCTCCTCCCTCTGTATGTTCTTTCTGGGAGATCTTTACTCATCTCCAAAGTTCCAATCACAGCCCTGTAAGGGTTAATCTTGACTGTCAACTTGACAGGGTCAAGAATTGCTCAGGAGACACACCCCTGTGCGTGCCTGTGAGTTTCTAAGTTGGGGTGACTGAGATGGAAAGGTGAACCCTAAGTGTGCATGTGGTGGTCTACTGGCCTGGGTCCTGCCCTGGACAAGCAGGAGAAATGAGCTGAGCACAGCTGCCGCCTCTCTGCTTTCTCTCAGCAATGAGTAAAGTAATGAATACAACAATCCCTACCCTGGCAGAGCCTCGAAGGCTCCTAGCTCAGGCTCCCAGCAGAGTCCTGGCACTGTACACTGAATGTTCCCCAGCTGAGGATTCTGTAGGGTCTCAGGACATCACTCAGCTAATTCACGCATCTTTGTCTCATGTGCTCTGTGATACCACTGGCTGCTCAGGTCAGAAGGGAGAGGGCCAGCTTTGATCCAGTTCCCCTAAGCCCCACACAACATGAAATGGCATCTCCTAAGCAGAGGCTGCACCTCATTGCCAGCACCCTCTTCTAGCCCACTGGCCTTGCCTGAGCAGATGAACAGCTTCCTAAATGGTCTCTTTACTTACTCATTGCAATAGGCTCCAATGCAACAAGCATTGAACTCTACATTTCTTCTTTTACATCACAGGTAAAAATAGTTTACCCCTTATAGCCCTCGGTGGGGAAGTCCTTTGTGAGCTTCCACGGAGCTGCCTTTACCTCAGGGTGCCATGGTCAGGCCTTTGAACATGATGTTCCCCCTTCCTCGTGCTTTCACCTGACTTAGCCTGACTCTTTTGATTTCCTGATCTCAAAGTTAATGTCACTTTTTCAGATTAGGCTTCCTGGCCACATGGTTCCTTATCAACATATACTCTTAGCACAGAAATTGAAAATATCATCTTAGTTCTTGAATTGTACTGTAAGGTCCCTGACAACAGAAGATGTATGACTTTTGGGTTTTGCCGTTATGAGTCTCAGCCCCGTGCAATAATCACCAGATGATAAATAGCCACAGAATGCGAGACCAGGTGTACACGGGTGTGTACACGTCATGTTGTTCACAGGGGCAAAGAAAGTAATTCTAAATAAGGCATAATTTTTTTTTTTTTTTTTGGTTTTTCGGGACAGGGTTTTTCTGTGTAGCCCTGGCTGTCCTGGTACTCACTCTGTAGACCAGGCTGGCCTCGAACTCAGAAATCTGCCTGCCTCTGCCTCCTAAAAGCATAATTTTCTTAAGTTTGTGTCTGTGCCTGTGTGTATATGTGTGCCTGCGGTTATTTGGGTATGTGTGCCTGTGTGTATGTAAGTGCCTGTGTGCACTTGTGTATGGCTGCATATCTGTGGGTGTATGTGTGCCTTTGTATGTAAGTGTTTGTGTGTGTCCAAGTGCACTTGTGTGTGTTTGTGCCTGTGTGTATATGTGTATGTGCCTGTATGCACTTGTGTTTGTTTGTGCCTTTGTGTGTGGCTGTGTGTGTATTCTCTCTCTCTCTCTCTCTCTCTCTCTCTCTCTCTCTCTCTCTCTCTGTGTGTGTGTGTGTGTGTGTGTGTGTGTGTGTAAACCAGGGGTGAATATCCTGTGTCTCACTCAACCTTGTTGTGAGACAGGGTCTCTCAGTGAGCCTGGAGTTTGCTTATTCAGCTGGATATCCGGGCAGCAAGCCCCAGGGTTTCTCCTGTCCCTGCTGCCCCAGAGCTGGGAGTAGAGGGTGCATACAGCCTTGCCCAGCTTTTAACATGGCTTCTGGGAAAGTTGAACTCAGGTTCTCTTGTTTGAGTTAAAAGCACTTTTTTGATGAAGCCATCTCCTGAGCCCCAAATAATGTAGAATTTTCCTCCAAAAGAAGTTAAATTAAATGAAACTCCATATGTCCATATGCTGACTTGCCCATGCTGTCTATCATAAAAAAAATGTAGCTAATGATATTCGGAAACATACTTCCTATGTGTCTTCTTAGGTGCAGAGAACAGTATTTTATTGGGAAGAGAGAGTCTGATCGTATTTTCTGTTCTAGTAGCTTGTTGGGTGTAGTGTGTGAGAGAAGCCATGTATTTAGAATTAGCCAGCTGGGCTGTTTAGATGAACCTTGTTTGCTGACCACAGGATCTGGTGTTTTCATTTTTCCCGGCATTTGTGGTCCCAGCTGGAAACCTACCACTTTTCCCTGCTTTCTTCTCATTGTGTTTTATAAAAGACATCTCTTTTTCCTTTCTAGTGATGATGCCAAATGATTCCCTAACAATTTCTTCTTGTGTCTTGCAGTAATTTGACGTGTGTGTGTGTGTGTGTGTGTGTGTGTGTGTGTGTGTGTGTGGTGGGGCTCCTCTTGTTCTTTAGAGATGAGAAGACCCAACCCTTCTCGTATTCCGTACCATTTTCTCACAGGCTCCACCCTCCCAGGTTCTGTACACATGGAACAGTGAGACAGAATTGTCCAGTCTGGCCTGCCGCCATCTGCTGAGGCGTCATCCGTTGCTTCCAGCTCAGTAGGAGCAGGAGTGGCGGGGGTGGCTGGGGTGGCTGGGGTGGCTGGGGTGGCTGGGGAGGCTGGGGAGGCTGGGGTGGCTGGGGTGGCTGGGGTGGCTGGGGAGGCTGGGGTGGCTGGGGTGGCTGGGGTGGCTGGTTCTCCGTCAGTTCTGATTTCTGTGGACAGCAGTTGAACTGCATCACTAACTGATGTCTTTGGCATCCTCCACCAACTTTCTGATTCTACAATCTCATCTGCTATATAATTTCAATTTCTTTTTTGTTAGAGAAAGGAACTAGGGCTTACAGGGAAAAAGAGTGGTTCCAGGTCCCCTAAGAAGTAAGCAAGATAAATCTGAATTCTTTCTTTCTCTCTTTCTTTCCTTCCTTCTTTCTTTCTTTCTTTTTTGCTTGTTTGTTTTTCAAGATAGGGTCTCACTATGTAGCCCTGGCTGTCCTGAAACTTATTCTATAGACCAATATAGGCTGTCCTCAAATTCAGAGATTCACCTGCCTGTCCTTCCCAAATGCTAGGATCAAAGGCACATGCCTCCACTACCTGGTTATGAAGTCTTCTATCAGCGGCTGGAAAGATGGCTCAGCAGTTAAGAGCACTGGCTATTCTTCCATAGGACCTTGGCTCAATTCCTAGCACCCACATGGCAGCTCACAACTTTTTTCACTGCAGTTTCAGGGGATCTGACACTCTCACACAAACATATTACAATCAAAACACCAATGTACATAAAGATAAATAAGATACCAATTCTCAAAAAGAAAGAAAAAGGAATAAACAAGTACTTTTAACTGCTGAGCTATTTCTCCACCCCCTAAATAAAAATAATTCTGAAAGACAGACAGACAGACAGACAGACAGACAGATAGACAGAGACTAGTTGCTATGTAATCCTTCTCCCATTGTTTATTTTCTATCTTCTCTCCTGGATTGTGAACTCCGTAATCAGGTTAGTTTGTTTTCTCATCTTATTTTTCTATTCCTTCTTCCCCAAAATAGTGCTTGATTCAGGCCTGGAGCAAGCAGGGGCCAGAGCAAGAGGGAGAAAGGGAAGGGATAAGAAAAAAAAATAGTGTTTGGTTCATGGACAAGTCCAAGTCTAATCATTGAGTGGAGGAATCATTGAAGAAGAAACAATGGAAAGAGATACAAATGCAGTTGTGTAGGTCTTACACTTTTTTTTTTTTTTTTTTTTTTTT
>JADRCD010191710.1:0-13045 GCA_019843815.1 Montemys delectorum | reverse complement strand
TGAGAAGACTGTTCTCAAGCAGGTGGGGAGGAGGTAGAACACAGAACGACAGCAGACAGGCTGGCCATGATAACTTAGTTTATGGGTCAAGCCGATGCAATGCAAAGTTGGTTGTTCTTTTTTTCATTTCCTTTTTTTTTTTTTAACCAAAATAAATAAATCAGGTCTGTCCCTGTGGAGATCAAAAGAGGGAGAAAGGACAGCTGGCTCCTTGGGACATCTTGCCCTTATCCACTCATCTGCTTTTGACCTGCCGTGGCACAGCAAAGGAAAGAACTCATCAACAGCTTCCGTGTGTTCAAGAGAACAACAGAGAAAATTAAGTGGCTGGGGGGTCAGGAGAGAAGAGTCAGCAGGACAAAGAGGCAGCCAGTGCCTGGGCTTTGGGACCCAAGGGAGCTTCTGGACCTTACTCAGAGCCAATCACTCCAGGCATGGTAGCTAGGGCAAATTTCCCCCATACCCCAAACCCAAGAAGGGTAGCAGAGCCAGACCTAACATTACTGCTAAAGCCTCTCCCCATGCCATTCTCTACTCACTCAACATCTAGATGACACCCAAAACCTGCCAGCTATAGTTCCTCCATGAGCTCTCAGCTTGGCCCTAGCAAGATGAAACTACTCCTAGTCTTGGATCTGTGGCTTGATGGGTGATGAGGACAGAGTGCTAGTACCCTGGGATGCCACATGGGGTTTCTGTTCCTACCCTGGAGGATTACACAGGGAGCATTGGTGGGGCCAGAGCTGCCTTCCCTAGGATGTCCTGAGAGGGCTCCCTTTCCTCACCCTGCTCCTTAGGGTCTCCATGAAAGGTGTGCGGCCTGAGAGAAGCAGCTCAGGCTGGGCAGTATGTGGCTGGGGAGCAGCTGAGCACTGGAGTGGACAACTTAATTCCTATGAGAATAGGGGCGGTGTGTGGCACAGCGGAGGGACGTGTGGACAGTGCTGAGGCACTATTCTTTAGTTGAGAAGCAAAGAGCGTCTGGACATGGGGGCCATGGCCTCATCAACTCCAGGAGCATCTAAGAGAATTTCTTGAAGGCGTCCAGGTCAAAGGCTGTGTCCAGAAAGCGCTGCAGCTCTGTCAGGTGAGTTTTCTTGTTGCCAGTGGCTGGAGCGGCTGCTGGGTCTCGGCCAGCATACCTGAGGGAAACAGAGAGAGGGCATGACAAGGATAAAGTCAGAGGTGGCCCCTGCCTGCCCTTCTCTAGCTTGCTTTCCAGGTCTTACAGGCCTCCCATCAGGGACTTGGGTCTTACCAGACAGGCTTAGCACGGTCAATGGTGGTCCGAAGTCTTGGCTTGACATAGTCATAGTAGCCTTGGTTCTTGTGCTCTTCCTGGCACCAGGCCAGCTCAGCATTGGGATACTTCTGCGCCTCTTTCAGCAGGAGGTCAAAGGGGAATGGCGATAGCTGGAGAAAGCAAGGTGAGATCAGCCAACGGAGACTCAGAAGACGGGTAGGGTTAAGCAAAGGGAGGCTGGGATTCCAGAAGGAAAAGCTTTGCAGGTGTTCAGATGGGAGAGGTTAGGAACCTCAGGAAATGATGTCTGCATAGACCCCACAGGTGGGACACGGCAGCTAGCTGCTATGCCACACACTCTCACCTGCTCAATCCTGGTAATAGCCACGTCCTCTTCCATGTTCCTGGCTTTGCGCTCTCGGGTGAGGTCATAGTACACCTTGCCAGTGCAGAAGAGAAGTCTTTTGACTTTGTGTGGGTCCTGAGCTGCAGGTCCATCTTCTGGGATCACACGCTGGAAGTGGGTTCCTATAAGAAAGTTTCCATATTGGGCTGGTTCTTTCTCCAGGCCTGTTCCACAGCCAGTTATGGATGAACTGAGGGCTTGTTACACAATGCTTGGGATCTATGGTTTCTGAGGGTTAGAGATACTTCTCCCTTACAAGCGTCTGATGTCTGTGCCATTTGCTCAGACTAAGAATGATGCAAAATCAGGCCTGGGGATATACACCTTTAACCCTAGTACTCAGGAGACAGAGACAGGTAGATCTCTGAGAGTTTGAGGCTAGCCTGGTTTACATAGCAATTTCCAGGCCAGCTAGGGCTACACAGAGATAACAACACAAAAAAGTTAAAAAGAAAAAAAAAAAGCAAAAAAACTGTACAGATATAACAGGAACAACCTGGGCAGAGCAGGTTACTTTTAAAAAGCCCGTCTATTTTACACTTTAAAATATAGGAGCCCTGGCTTTTCTTCCATGAGAACCAAGTTCAATTTCCAGTACCTACATAGCAGTTCACAACTGTCTTAACTCCAAGGGTGTTAGGAGTTACAGGTGATCTGATGCCCTTAACCACACATACATACACAATGCACAAAAAAGAAAAAGAAACTAAACAAATAAACAAACAACCCCCACCCCCCAAATTCTACAGAGGGCTGAAGAATTGGCTGAGTGGTTAAGAACACTTGTTGCTCTTGCAGAGGACATGCTCTGACTCCCAGCACACACATGGCAGCTCCCATTTGGATATTCTTCTGATCTCCTCAGGCACCAGGCATCTACATGGTACACATACATATGTACATCCAGGCAAAACATCTATATATTATGTATACAGCATTCTGCCTGTATGCATGCCTGCAGGCCAGAAAAGGGCATCAGATCCCATTAGAGATGGTTGTGAGCCACTATGTGGTTGCTGGGATTTGAACTCAGGACCTTTGGAAGAGCAGTCAGCGCTCTTACCCGCTGGGCCATCTCACCAGCCCCAAAAGACTTTGTCTTAAGCCAACTACCTAATGGCTACTTATACAAACATCTTATAAGTTTACAAATAAAAAAAAAGTTAATACACTCAAGAGGACATAACCAAACAATTGTTGCAAGAACTAGTGCTCACAAAACAGAAGAGACTGACGAGATTGTTTTCATGATTAAACATTCAACTTGAAATGACAGACGATATAAATGGAAATGCATGGCAGAGATTACATCCAATGGTAAAAGACTGCAAACTGTTCCCCTAAGGTCAAGGAGGAAGCTAGCATGCCCACCCTAGCCACTTCTATTCTATATACTATGGGAGTCCTAAACAGAAAATATAAGTGGCATCAAATGCAAAACGGAGAGTGAGGGTAGGTGAGATGTTTCAGAGGGCAGAGCACCTGCCATGCAAACCTTGCTTGGGTTCGGTCCCTGGAACCCACATAAAATCATAAGACCCAACTCCTGAAAGTCGTCTCACTTCTACACATACTCCCCCCCACACACAAATAAATAAAAATAAAATCCAAATGATAACATTGTAGAAGAGAGTATTACTCACTAAAATTCACATAGCAACTCAAGGAACAATGACTAACCAAATTAAAATAAAATTCAGAAGAAACAGTTTCTGCTTTCAAAATGTACTATAAAAGCTACAGTAAACAGTATGGCACAGAATAGAGCACAGGAATAAGCCATCACATGCATAATCAGATAACTTTCACCACAGGTCTCAAGGCCATTCCATGGTAAAGAACAGTCTTAACTAATGGTGCTGGAAGACTGGAAATCCACATGCAAAAGAATGTCAGGATCTTGAAGGATTTGTTGTATACCCATTTTCAAAATGGTGTTACTCACAGGAGCTAAAACCCAATGCAGCAGATCTATAAACAGATTGTCTTTTGGATATGATCAAGTGTGGATACTGTTCCACACTAACAAGACAGGAAATGGTGGCACACACTGTATCACACGTGAATTCTGTGGGCATTACACCAACTGAAACAAGTCAGTTATAAAAAGACTGTATAGACTGAGCTTTCCTATTTTTGTTTTGTTTTGTTTTTGAGAGAGTTTCTCTGTATAGCCCTGGCTATCCTGGAACTCACTCTGTAGACCAGGCTGGTCTCGAACTCAGAAATCCACCTGCCTCTGCCTCCCAAGTGCTGGGATTAAAGGCGTGTGCTACCACCGCCCCGCAGCTCTCCTATTCTTTAGGTCCAAAATCTGACAACTTTCTGAATCCCAACATTACATCCCAAGTGGACTATTCATCTGCTATGTAACAGCTTCAGTCAAAGCACAGGTGCCCTGGAGATACAGAGTGACTTTTATTGCATGTATACAAGCTACACATAAAATGAGTGAGTCCGCATTTAGACTTGAGTTATACAAATATTCTAAAGTCAAGATTAATCTCAAATCCAAAATATCTCTGGTTCTAAGCATTTTGGAAAAGGGTTGTTCCTGCACTTTGATTCTAGTAGGACATGGTTGCCAGAGCGAGAGTAGGAAGGTGTGGTGTGGGAGTACTTACTTACTGGGTACAGAGTCTCAGTTCTACCTGATGGAAGTTCTAGAAATAGATGGTGAGATGGCTGTATAGCAGTAAGAATGTTCTCTAGTGACACTCAACACTTAAAAACGGTTGACAGTAGATTCCACATTATGTAAATTTTACCACACACACAAAAAAGAAAATAATAAACAAGAAGTTCACTGTATAAGGCTCTAGGGGCCTGGTGGTTGAGAGGAAACAGTCTTTCTGGCCTCATGAGCCCAGGAGCATTTGAGTGGCTACAAACTGTATTAATTAGCACCCGCTTGTTACTTTCCATGTAGAAATCTCAAGCCAAGGCCTCCTATCTCAGCAGTTCAGCTGGCACGCTCCCTCCCTCCCTCATATCTTTTCCTCTCGGCAAAGAATTTACTAAGGCTTGTACTCCTGAGTTGTGGTGAGCTGTTCTATGTACCTATTTGTGATCCTAGACTCACTGTGCTATCTTTTTTTTTTGACACAAGGTCTCACCACATAACTCTGGCTGGTTTGGAACTTGCTCTGTAGAGTAGGCTGGCTCTGAACTCAGAGATGGGCTTGCCTCTGCCTCCAGGAGAGTGCTGGGAGTAAAGGCATGAGCCACCAAGCCCTGCTCTTTTAATGCAGTTCCAGAGGAATTTACAGTCAGAGGTCTTTATATCATGACTAAAAATTTAGAAACAGCCAAGGGAGATTGGTAAGCACAAGCCCCCAAAACCCTACAGAACAGCAAAGAACTCCCAGCACTAGTACCCTCCCAGGAAACACCTATGCACCCATACCTACCCGGCAGCATCTCATCAAAGCTAGTTCTTGCCTCAGGATGGCGCAGGAGGGATTTGGGAGTGAAGACGATTAACTGAAAGACAAAATATGCTCACAGTAGACTATATCTTAAAGATTTTAGAATGATGGTCCGAGATAAAGGACATCTAATCAGTGACCTCGGGTAGACAGCCAGGACATCCTGTCTTCCAGATCTCAATGGGAGACTCATTCACAAAATGCAGGAAGAAAAAGACACTAACTTCTCTGCTCTTCATCTCCTCTGGTAGCTGTTTACTCCAGGGCCATCTTCCTGGCGTGTAGCCTCTCCTAGGAGAGCTGAGCCGCTCTCAGGTGGTCTCAGAGATAACATACCTTCAGTTGATCTACAGCTGAGACAAGGCTTATGGCCAGGGCTGTTCTGACTTGTAGTCCTAAAGTTAGCCTTGCATGCCCCACTTGCAGTATCCCAGGGCAGCAGCTCTCCCTGTATCCTTATACCAGGTACCTTCTTTCTGATCATTTTGCTCACTTGCACAACATAACATAACATAACATCTATTCATGCTTTAACACCCAGCTCAAGAGCTACTTTCGGGGGCTCCTGGAATTCCTTGGTCCTGGTTGGGGGCCTTTTTCTTCTCTTTTCTAGTCCTCAGCATAACTACATGAAGACCCATCTTATTTCTCAATATACCAGGACTATAGTTGTCTTCCTTGCTGAACTGAGGACTGTATCTTGTCTGACTCTCTTACATGCCGTGCTCACCAGCACATGAGGACTCAGTTGGGAGTGAGAACATTTAGTTCCCTGGTATTCACAGCAATAGGACCTGGCGTCTGAGACCACAGCTCACCCGTATTCCCCTTTAGGTATCACTTATGCAACCTAAAGCAAAAGGCACCAGGGCAGGCCTTCCCGTGTTAACATAGGAAGGCTGGCACCCTGGGCATTCTGGAGACCCCAGCACTGACCGGCTTCCGGAAGGGCAACAAGATCTGTCGTCGCAGTACGTGGAAGAAGTTGCCAGGGGTAGAACAGTTGACAACAATCCAATTGCAGTCGTAGAGCTGATTGATGTCAAAGTTTTCTTCCTGCAGGTCCTAAGGAAATGGCCAGAGGCCAACAGCAGTTGTGAGCATTCTGCCTGGGACAAGGGGCAACATGAGGCAGAGGGGTCTCAGGATGGCTCACAGGACACTCAAGGACTCACTGAAGACAGTGAGGAACAGGTTCCACAGCTTCCCTGAGTCTGAGCCCCATTTAATCCTGGGCAGCTTGTGAAGGCTACTGTTAAGCAGTGGATGCATGAGATATAGTAGACAAGCGTGCTGGTATAGCCAAGTCTACTTTTCCTTAGAAACTGACTTCTAGAAGTCCTGAGTTCTTTTAAAACTGTCTTAAAGCAATGGCAATGTCACCTAAGAGTTCAGGCTGAGGTTTGTTGGCTTTCTGCAACAGCAGGAAACAAATGAAGTAACCTATTTCAGTGAGATCATAAGGCACAGGGCCACACTGGTCCACCCGGTCTAATTCCTAAGGCAGAGAAGAGTGAGCTGAGAGATCTGACCCCTCAGGACATCCAAATAGAATTCTTTCCCAGATGCCCAGGCAGCTGAGTACCAGGGTCCGCTCTACTCACAGGCAGGACATCTGGGTCATCATTGCACATCTGCAGAAACCGCTCTGGGCGGGCAGAAGAATGCTCGGGACCCTGAAACCAGACACACAAGTCACCTCTCAAGTCTTCACATGCTGACATCTGCTGTACTCCCCGTTTCATTTCCTTGATGGCAGAACTCATTACATTCCTCCTCCTCCCATTAGCAAAGCGCAGGGCAGCAGGGACGAGGGAACTGAGTACTTGAAAGACAGTATCAGCGCCATCTGTTGTTTGCCCAGAGATGGCGGCCATGCAGGGTGCATGTAGATGGGCCACTCTTGCCTTCCAAAGTGTTAGCTAGTCTTTCCATGTAAAAATGGGTGGGAACAGAACCCTCTGGTCTTGTTAGGGATGGGGTCCTGGACAGGCTGTTCTAGGTCTTGAGTGTTGTAGACAAGGGAAGTTCTCACCATGCCTTCCATGCCATGAGGTAGCAGGAGCACAATGCCATTCTGCCGCACCCACTTTGCCTGTCCTGGGCAGATGAACTGGTCAATGATGCACTGTGCCATGTTGTTGAAGTCACCAAACTGGGCCTCCCAGAGAACCAGAGCATTAGGGCTAGCCATGGCAAAGCCTAGCTCAAAGCCTATAATGGACAGAAAGGAAGAAAGACATGTTCAGGACCACCATGCAAGGAATGCAGAAGATTGAGGTGGGGTTGGGGTTGGCCTTACCCAGGACACCATACTCAGACAGCGAGCTGTTGCATACGGTATAAGGGGCCTGATTTGGCCAAAGGTGGTTCATGGGGATGCAGGTTCTTTTGTCAACATTCTGGTCATGGAGCACATGGTGGCGATGGCTGAGGTAGAATGACAAGATTATATAAATAAGCAAGAGTACAGGCATCTGAGCCAACCATGTGAGCCTTGAAACACTAACAGACCCATTGTGACAACCTCACTTTCTGCCACATACTGCAAGGCAGAAGCTTCCCAGCATATAAACGGAGCATCCTCAACAAAACAGGAAAGGTGAGGTGGCCTAGACATTGAGAATACAGTCCCTCCTGGAAATGATTTTTCCCACTCCTGGAATACAGATTCCAAAGCCCTTCCCCTCCTTTTCAAACTGAAAGGATAAACATTTTTGTTTACCTGAAGGTACCCCGCTCCACATCCTGGCCACTCAGCCGGACATGGATGCCTTCCTTCAGGAGTGATCCAAAGGCCATGTACTCTGCCAGGGCCCAGTCCACAGTCCGGTTTGTCACAAGCTCTCTGCGAGTCTTCAAGATCCTGCTCAGCCCTACAGAAGAGAGCATTCCCAGCACTGCAGGCCAAGCTGCTGTGGGAAACTTAACTTCTTGTGCTCCAATGACACAAGCACAGCCTGTGCCAACACTCAATGTTAGGAGAGCAAAGTGATGCCCTCGTAGCTGCTTCCCTGCTTCTTTCCACATGAAAGGACTGTAGTGGGCGCTGATCCTATCAACACCCCAAGGGCCATGGACAAGGGAGTTTCTAAAGGGCATGGCCAGGGACACTGTCTTCAAGAGGTGCTGATCTAGGTGCAGGCTTGGTTACCTCCATGGATAGTAAAGTTTTCCACAGGTACAGAGCTGGCCACCTTCCCAATGTGACACAAGACATCTTCCTCCAGGCCAGTGGAGGGGCAGGTCATGCTCCTGGGCTGCCCATCCAGGGTGAAAAAGCCTAGGGGAACAAACATAAGCCATCTTCTTTAGAAGGGACATCTACAGAGCAGACCAGAGCAACTCTGCCTTTCTAGAAACTTCACCACAGTATCGCATGGATTTGGGCAAGTAAAAGGTAGGAGACAATACAGCCTGGATGGCCTTCTTGGGGACTACAGAAGCTCTGCTGAAATAGAACATTCACTACGTGTTATAGGTACATGAGAACCTTCACAAGGAGTCTGTCTACTGTGGTGACCTCTTGCTTACCAGGCCAGGGGGAGTCCAACCAGTGCTTGATGTGCAAGATCTTCTCATCTTTGGATCTGGTAAATGCTTCCTCACAGATCTTATCGTACTTGGAGATTTCCTCCTGGAAGAGTAAGTACATGTAGCTAACTGAGTACGGCATACTCATGCTGTGCAGGCCTACTGTACCGCCAGTCCCTCCACACTTTTGCACAACCATCTACATCTATTTATTAAGACTTGCCAGTCTCCAACACACGTAGCCTCTTTAACATGTAAATTCTGCTCCTCACTTCCTCTATAACCTGACTGGAGATTCTGAGGCCTGAACATTTTTTCCTAAGAATGAGCTTTTATGTGTTTTTAGAAGCTTGGGCTTTAGAGCTGTACCATCAGCATCTGTCCAATCTGGACCTGGGTACCATCCCATGTGTCTAGAAGTGCTGCTCATACCGTCTGCATGTGACAGAATGCTCTATGCAGATCATACAGGATCTTTATTAAGCTGGATGGACTCTTGTTCATACATCTCTCAACCCAAACAGTGTCAACAGAGAGAACCTATTGGGTAGACACCTCATCTCTAGAACACCTTTCTCCACCTCTACTAGCTCTACCTTCTTTAACAGGCGTTTTCATGTCCCAGGTCCTCACTCAAGTTAAAATGCTGTAGTTGTCAAGACTTCACATGTTTCTACTTGGGTCCTCATGCTAGGACTGGCCTGCAATAGTCTCTGGCTTGCCACACACCTCAGCCTGCCAGGACACACCTCATACTCGGGCTGGTTGACGACACCCTGGGACACCAACAGCTCCGCATACTTCTGCAGCACAGGCTTCTGCTTTCGGATCTGCTTGTACATGAGTGGCTGTGTAAACATAGGCTCGTCCATCTCGTTGTGGCCATTTCGTCGATAACACACCTAGTCAGAGTAGCAAGAGAGGGCCGTGAGAGACTGAGCGGTCTGTGGAAAAGAGCCCCACTGTTTGTGTGGTTAGCTGACATTTCATCTGTTTGATACAAGGCCGTCACTACTCTGCCTTAACGTACTTCCACTACAGACTTGTTTTTCTCTTTTACATGGTAGACTTGCTCTATCAAGTGAAACATAATGAGAACGACTTGAGAATACAAATTCTTGATTTGTAAAGCAGTCTGAGATAGACCAGATGGGCTACATAGCCCTCACTGAGGAGTATTCAGAGGAAAGCCTGGCTCCGAACACTCTGTTACCAGAAGGATCCTACCTTTAATTTTTGTTTTTTAAGTATGACATTATAAAGCACCATGTGACTAAACAAGAGTGAGAGGACAGGCCAGAGACTCACTTGGGCACACTTACCAGATCAACAACAACATCCTTGTGGAAGGTGTTTCTCCACTCAGCTGCCACCTTGCATACATACATGACAGCTTCAGGGTCGTCTGAGTTGACATGGAAAATGGGGGCGTTCACCACTCGGGCCACATCAGTGGGGTAGGGAGAGGAGCGGGCCATCCGAGGGTCTGTGGTGAAGCCAATCTGTAATTATGGAACACAAGATCTGGCAACAGGGTATGGAAGGTGGTAAACACTGGGGGGCACAGCCTGTACTTCCTGCTGGTGTACTATGAGTATGTGCCCTAAGTGGCGTCTTTGCTTAACTTTTGCTTGTTTCCCCTACTTTGATAACAAAATTCATGCATGTTTAAGAAAGGGAATTTGGAAGAGGGACTAGGTTATAGTATGAACATTTCTATGTTCTCCTTTCCAGATGATTACTCTTCTGGAGGCATATCTATGTAAACACACATAAGTTACACACTTAAGTTTAGGATCTTGCTTCACTAATGCGCAACTCTTCCTTCTGCTGTGGGAGGATAGGGGAGTGGTAGCATGCCCTCTAGAGTGTACAAAGCTGGGTTTGATCCATCCCCAGTACTGAACAGAGAAGAAAAGGTGCTAGCACTCCTACGCACTTTGGAGAACTATCTGGGTGTAGTGGTACAAGTGCATGGCTTGTTCTCATGTGAAGATATGCAAGCACACATCAACGTCGGGGTCTTCTCTCACTGAACTTGTAACTCACTAATTTGGTGAGGCTGGCTACTTAGATACTTCTGTCTTTGCCTTCCCAATGATGAATTCAGGTCCTCACACTTGTATGTCAGCATGCTACCAAATGAACTATCTCCCTAGTTCCTGACTACAACTATCTTTCTAAATTGTTCTTTGAAACAGGGTCTCATTATGTAACTCTGGCCGGCCTGAAACTCATTATGTAGATCTAGCTAGCTTCAAAGAGATCTGCCTGTCCCTGCCTCCCTGCTGGGATTAAAGGTGTGCGCCACCATACTCAGCTAAGTACAGTTGAAAATCCATGGATATTTGTGAAAACAGAAAACTCTGAAATTGCCCAGCATCCATGAGGCAGAGAAGATCTTTATACATTTTAGGCCAGCCAGGTCTACCATATGAGTACCAGGCCAGCCTACAGAGAGCTAAAAAACATAAAAAAGCCACCCCACAAAAAACTAATCCAAACAAAACAAAAGTTTAAATGGAACTATTCTGTAAGTCAGTAATTCCACTCATGAGTGTATTAGCCAAAAGATCTGAAGGGAAGATCCTGCAGAGTATCTGTACACCCATGTCCACAGCAGCATAACTGACAGCAGGTAAATGTAGAGGCTATTCAACTGAACACCAATCTGATAACTGAATAAAATTTGGTCTATTTCTAATAGAATGTTATTCAAACTTAGGATGAGATGGAGAGTAAAATGGTGGTTACCGGAAGCAAAGGAGGGAACAGAGAACAGGCACTGATTGTTTGATTTTTGTTTGTTTGATATTTATTTTATGTGTCTGTCTGTCTGTCTGTCTGTCAGTACCTGATACATGTGTGTGGGTCCCCACTGAAACGAAAAGAAGGAGTTGAAGGCGGTCAATTATGAGCTGCCCAACACAGGGGCGGGAAACTCAACTGAGGTCCTCTGAAAAGGCAGCAAGGACTCTTAGCCACTAAGTCTCTCTCTAGCCCCAGACCGTGGTTGTTTGTGGGTGTGGAGTGTCTGTTAACAGAGATGAATGAAATACAGCATGGATGTGTTCAATACAAGTGAACAGTTCATTAGAAATGCTTAAGATAGTACACTAGTGGAAATAATATTTAAACACAAAAAATTTTGCTTTTTGCGAGACGGTTTTTCTCTGTGGCGCCCTGGCTGTCCTGAAACTCACTCTGTAGACCAGGCTGGCCTCAAACTCAGAAATCCACCTGCCTCTGCCTCCCAAGTGCTGGGATTAAAGGCGTGTGCCACCACTGCCCGACTGGTATTTTTTTTTAAAACCTACTAATTCTATCATTTCCCTTCAAGTGAGCTTCTTAGTCCCTCTTTCTCAATGATGTTCTCTTTTGGAAAATGGTAATACCACAGCTGTGTGTGGTGACACATGTCTTTAACCCCAGTACGAGGGGACAGAGGCAGCTGTATCTTTGTGAGTTCTATGCCAGTCTGGTCTACAGAGTGAATTCTTGGCCAGCTTGGGCTACATAGTGAGACTGTGCTTAAAAAAAAAGAAAGAAAGGAGAAAACAAACAATCGAAAGAAAGAAAAAATGCTAATGCTAATTTCACCCCCACTGTAAGGATAACAACCCCAGGGATTAAGTTAATGCATGTAAGGTGCTGAATTTGATACATGGTTGATCACACCACTCAGTCGATGGCCTCTTTGCCACATTGTGTTACCCCTTTGTCACTCATTAGTCCCCCCTACAACCTCACAATGCATCTGGACTGCAGCTTTCTTTGTAGATGCACGCATGTGTGCACTGGTATGTGTACATGTGAGTGTTGTGGGCAGAGGACCACCTCAGGTGTTATACTCAGAACTGCTATGCATTTGTTTTGTGAGAGGTCTCCATTGACTTTGAGTTTACCAGTCAGGCTAGAGATCCTTGTGTCTCTACCTCTGGAATTAGAAGTGTGTGCAATCATTTGCACCTTTTTTTTGTTGTTGTTAAAGATTTATTTATTTTATGTGTATGAGTACACTGTGGCTGCTGGGAATTGAACTCAGGATCTCTGCTTGCTCCAGCTCCGCTTGCTCCAGCTCCGCTTGCTCCAGTGTAATACACTGTAGCTGTCTGTAGATGCACCAGAAGAGGGCGTGAGATCTCATCAGGGATGGTTGTAAACCACCATGTGGTTGCTGGGATCAGAACTCAGGACCTTCGGAAGAGCAGTCAGTGCTCTTACCTGCTGAGCCATCTCGCCAGCCCCATTTGCACCTTTTTAAAAAATTAATTTGCATGTCTGAATATTTAGTCTGCATGTATGTGTGTGCATATACATACATACATACATACACATACACACACACACACACATACACACACACACACACACACACACATCATGTGTGTGCCCACAGAAGCCAAAACTCTCCCTGACCATATATATGGTATC
>JADRCD010191708.1:0-16345 GCA_019843815.1 Montemys delectorum | reverse complement strand
TTATTACCCCATATTCCCCATCTCAGATTCAGATTTTGGGGGCCACAATGGATGCTTGGGCTGTTTTATTATGCACTTTCTCTGGTGTGGTAGATAATCATTTCCCAAAGAGTCCTCTGTTACATTTTGTATCAACATATCTGGTCGTTTTTCCATGTGTCACTTCTTCAGATCCACTTGTGGGTGCCATAGATATTTATACTGATGGGTCCAGAACTGGCATCGGAGCCTATGTCGTTCAGGGCCAGCCTGTAGTAATTATGAAATTCGCACCCAATACCCCCCAATTAGTTGAATGTCAGATTGTGCTTAAAGTTTTTGAGATTTTTTAGGAACCATTTAACCTCATTTCTGATTCCCAGTATGCGGTCAACGCTGTTAAGAATCTTGAATTCTCGGGCCAAATTAAAAGTAACAGTCCCTTAGGCCCCATCCTGTCTGCCATATGTGATTTGATAAGAGTCCATAAGCACCCATTTTTTATTCAGCACATCCGAGCACATACGCTGCTGCCAGGACCCATGGTGCGGGGAAATAATATTGCAGATCAGGCTACTCGAGCCTTTGCCGCTCTGGCACTCGACCCAATACAAGCTGCCCATGATTTTCATGATCTTTATCATGTCTCCTCCAATATCCTCAGGAGAAGGTTTAAGATCACCTGTGTGGCAGCGAGAGACATAGTAGTCAACTGTCCCTCGTATGCCCCTTTTCATTATCCTCTGCACACAGGGGTCCTACCCCGGGGAGTGCGGCCGGGACAGGTATGGCAGATGGATGTTATACATGTACCCTCATTTAGCAGACTGCAATATGTTCATGTATCTATTGATACCTGCTCTGGAGTTGTTTTTTCATCCCCCATGACAGGAGAAAAGACTCAACAGGTCATCACTCACTGTTTGGAAGCATGGGCTGCTTGGGGAAAACCTTCTCTCCTTAAAACAGATAACGGTCCATGCTATACATCTAAGGGCTTCAAAGCCTTCTGTGACAAAATGCAAGTACAACACATTACAGGCCTACCTTATAACCCTCAGGGTCAGGGTGTGGTAGAAAGGGCACATCACACCCTTAAGTGGATTTTGATGCTCTCCCCATCCTTGGTCTTGTTCGTCATGAAAGAGATTTTGGTATTACTGCGGCTATGGTGACTGCTGTTGTGGTCTCTGCGGCCGCGGCTACCACAGGGGCACTGGCCATGGCTAATCAGGTGCAGACAGCAGAAACCATCAATGAAATAGTAGAACAAACCACCCTGGCCTTAACAACTCAGGAAGAGTTCAATACACATCTTACTTCTGGTCTGTTGATAGCTAATCAAAGGATAGATATATTACGAGAGCAAGTAGAAGAATTATTTAGGGTATTCAAATGTCTTGTGTTACATCCTTTAGAAATTTGTGTGTTACTCCTCTGCGAGTTAATTTTTCTCAGTCTTTTGAGCAGAGTCGTCTCCTGTCTGAATATCTGAAGGGAAACTGGTTGCTGGAAGCAGAGCAACTTTCAAAAAGGTTGATCCTACAGATCGGACGACTGAATGGAACTCGCCTGGACCCTCTGTCCTTGGGGGATTTTACCTCCTGGCTCTCTTCTGCGTTTTCCTTCTTTAAGGAGTGGGTGGGGGTTTTCATGTTTGGAGCAGTCCTATTAGGTGGCTTCCTCCTTTGCTTTTGGCTGTTGTGCTGCATTACTCGATGGCAACAACTTGAAAAAACTATGTTGGTACAGGCACTCTTGGCATTAGACCAGGGTGCATCTCCCCAAGTCTGGCTTGCAGGATTGCAACAGGCCTAATGTTATTGGTTGGTATCAAGGCCTTTGCACTGAGGGACCCCGGTGGTCATTGCAGCCTTGAAGGCTTGATCCTGCCTACTACTCTCCTGTTGTTTTGGTTGTTCCTGCCCACTGAGGATCGAGCTCTGCCTTAGTGTGGCCTGGTAAGTCAGTGTTGGAGCAACGGATAAGTCTCGGCTGCCTAAGACAGGGCAGCCTTGGGTGGGGAGGCTGACCCAGGGATGGGTAAGGATTCGAGCACCGTTCTCTAACAGGCTCAGGCCCCTGGCGAGGTCTCGATTTGAGACTGTGTCTCCTTTCCAGGATAGCCATGGCCAGATGCCAATTTTTATAATAATACAGGGGGAGATGTTGGCAGCTACTAGAGTGCCAATATGGCACCGATTTCCGGCCTCTTTATGATAAACAAGTAGATGGTGCATGCGTTGCCGGACTCACCCCTCCTGAGCAGGGTGACGACTGTTTAGAACCAATCCAGTTCGTACATGACAGCCTTTACTCCTTAAATACGGACTGCTCCAAGCACTCGGGGTCTTTCTCGCTTCAGCAAATATGGGCGCTCCCAATAAAGTGTGATCGAGAAGAATCCTGTTGCCGAGTCTTTCCTGCTGGCGGGAGGGTCGCGACAAAAGGTCATAGTTTTTCAAGTATTGGATATGTTTTAAAGTGTACTTTGCAATTTGAGATTCAGCAGCTGTCTCTTTAGCAACAAGCACATTTTATTCTTCTTCATGAAAGTAATTTCTTGTCAAACTCATCAACATTCTGTGCTGAAGAAAATACAAGTAGTTAATGTAGTGCTGTTTTTAGCCAGGAAGGAATTTATAGCACGACATTTCTTTTAATATTATATATATATGTGTAATATATTTAAATGATATATATTTGAAAATTTGATATTACATAATTTCCTCCTTCCCCTTTCTCCCACAAAACCTTCCTATGTACTCCACATTTGCTCTCTCTTCACTTCATGCCTTTTTTGTTCATTTGTTCTCACACATGTACACCACACACACACACACACACACACACACACACACACACACATACACACATCCCTAAATACGTAAATAGAACCTTCTAAATCTATGTAATGTTGTATGCATGTATGTTTTCAGGGTTGACCACTTGTCATTAGATAACCAGTTGGTATATTCTTCCTGGGGGGGAAAGTTATCTCTCCTGCTCTTAGCATTTTTTAGTTGCCTATTGTTCTTTTTCTAGGTTGGACTCTCATAAGTTTTCCCCGTGTATGTTAACATGTCTATTGATATTGTCATTGATTTGGTTTTATTTAGCCAGCTATGTTAAAGAGACTTCATGGGTGTAGCTTTTCTGACATTTTTAGGAAGCAATTTCATAGCAAACCTATTTCTCTATCTTTAATAACTTTCTGCCTGCTCTTCCAAAATGTTCCCTGAGCATTAGGTTGCAGGAGTTGTGCTGTGGTACAGGCTGTCTTAGTTAGGTTTTCATTGCTGTGAATAGACAGTATGACCAAGGCAACTCTTATAAGGACAACATTTAATTGGGGGCTGGCTTACAGGTTTAGAGTTTTAGTCCATTATTGTTGCAATATTTTTTATATATAAATTCCAGCAGCACATTCTTGCTACCAATATTTTGGGCTCCTGAATGAAAGACACACACACAACCATATAGGCCTTAAACAACGCAACAGCTGGACCACTTCCTAACCTCTATGTTGTTATGCTACCAATGTTCTGGGCTCCTGAATGAAAGACACACAACCATATAGGCCTTAAACAATACAACAGCTGGACCACTTCCTAACCTCTATATTGTTAATCCACCTCAAAAAATAGAAAAAAATCTATTTTTTTACCTTGGCTGCTCTGGACCCAGAGAACTGCCCAATTGGGCTGCACTCTCCTGGCTTCTTCACATGCAGGGTCTGCCTCCCTGTCCTCTATTCTTCTCAGGCAGAGCATTTTTCCTATTCTCCCAGCATAGTAGATCTCCTCCATCCTCCTCTCCCTTGCTCCTGAGCCTGGGAAATTCTCAAGTCCTTCCTCTGTCTGCCTTGCCCAACCATTAGCTGCTGGTATCTTTATTTACTAATCAGAGCCAACTGGGGGCATGTTCCCAGAATCTACATGCAGGCACTCTCATACAAACAGTTTCTGGGAAGTGTAATTAGCATTTGTAATATAAGTAGCTTACACATTATCATCAAGGTGGGATCATGGCAGCATCCAGGTAGTCATGGTGCAGGAGGAGCTGAGAGTTCTTCATCTTTATTTGGTCACTGGGAGAAGACTGCCCCCCCCCCATTAAGTTAGGAGGAGGGTCTCATTGTCCACCCCCACAGTGACACACTTCCTCCAACAAGGCCACACCTCCTAATGGTGCCACTTTCTGGGCCAAGCATATTCAAACCATCACATAGGCTTTAACCTCCACTTCACTAAACCAGTACATTCATTAACTACAATCTAAATATTTATTCTTATGTACACAGGTGTGTGTAGTTCTCACTCCTTATTCACTGTTCTTTTCTTTGTTTTTTGTTTTATTTTGTTTGTTTTATTTTTTTTTGAGACAGAGTTTTGCTGTGTAGCTTTGGGCATCCTGGAGCTTACTCTGTAGACCAGGCTGGCCTTGAACTTACAAAGATTGACTAGTCTCAGCCTCCCAAGTACTGGGATTGAAGGCATGAGCCACCCCCAACCCCTGGCTTTCTACATGGCTCTTAAATAGGTTCGATTCTTTTTGAAGACTAAGAAACGTGAAACTTCTGTTACTAATGAAACAAAAATTTATGCAACTTATTTTTCTGTTCATGAACATAATTTAAAAAGGAAGGAAAAAGGAAGAGGTGGATGGATGGAGGAACAGAGGAAGAGAAGAAGCAGGTCAGAGAGATCAGTTTTAGAAAAGTTAATTTTGAAAAAAAAAAAAAGTCTCCACCAGCATGGAAGCCTTAACTAGTTAGAAAGAGACAGACTAGATTTCTCTTTTTTATCTCACAAAGATTTGCCAACTTAGCCCATTGTCACCTGGGCTAAAAATTTAACTACACAACGAACACTTTTGTAGAGTTAAAGGAGTAACAGTGAATTCTGTCTCTGTGGAATTTAAGTAATGTAATTTCTAACCCTGAGCCTCATAGAAAGACTACAAACCCAGAAGCCTTGCTGGGAAGAGTCATCCAACACAAGAGCCAAGGGGAGTAGCCTTGGGTGAAGGAATCGGTGAAGCCATCTGCCTGGTTCCCTTTCATTACCACATTGCCTGGATTTGGAACCAGCAAGGAGGTTAGTGAATATTCATCTGTGGGCACATTCATGATGACATCTCTAGAGAAGATGGAGAGGTGAAAAATTGTCTTGCATGTGGTTGTCATCATCTTATGGACCTAGAAGGAGTAAACAAGAAGAAGAAAATGTCAGAATTCTTCTCTGTTTTCTTCCTGCTCTGTGAAGACATGATGTGCTCTGTTCTCTCACTCCCTCTCCACATGGTGGAATGAGCCCTCTGAAACCCTGAGCTCAAGCAATTGTCTTCCCATTATAAATTATTTTGTAAGGTTCTGTTTGTTACAATGGTATAGTAGTAGGCAACACACTTTCTCCTTGGTACAAAACAAGTGACACCTTATACTCCAACACTTGTGTCTTTGCCCAACTATTAGGAATGTGTGTAGCATATGACAGCCAACTAAATACTGGAACCCAAGTTCTGTTTGCTATGGAGGAATGAGTGATGGCTGACAGAACCCCAGGCTTCTGTTCTACTGGACATACAGACAATTTTCCATATCTTATGATTTCTTTTATATTGCTACAAAGTTATGTCATGTCATAAATAACATTATCTTATATAGGTGGCATTTCATTTTTTTACATGTACCTCTGCTTATTTTTACATAAGAATAAGTTGAAACATCACACAATGTTTCCAATGTTTTTTTGCTCTAGCAACAGTATTATTGAATGTTTATAAATATGCATTTTATACTATACAATTTGTAGTTTGTTTACTACAGAATAATTCAGCATGGTAGAATTGTAATACCATCAAAGCAATGGATGTGAAACTAAAAACTAACAGGTAATCTTCTTGAGATGGTTCTACCATGGACTGTTAAAGTTAATGACAGAATTACTTCTCTAGGCAAGGCTGAGAAGATTTCATTTTAGGAAAGATTCCTGCTATTAATATGCTTTTTCTGTTTTATTAAATATGTATAATAATCTCTAGATATTAGCCCACCCTTTTCAGCAGATCTCTGTAGAACAATGAAGCTGTACTGTCTTGTAGTGATGCTATATAGACAAATAGATGACTTCTTAATTCTTAATGATAATCCTATAAGAATTCCTAAAATTATTATAGTAGTTATTAAGCTCTTTTATAATAGGACTACTTTTAAGTCCTTTCTGATGTCAAAACTGCTATGAAAACTCTGCCAGTTTTCAAGTGTCATGAGTTAATTTGCTTCTGAGATGGCAAGCAGGAATTTACAACTTAGTGCACATTCCAAAAGGTTGTAAAACAATTAACCAAAGATCATTAAAAGGGAACTGAGGATTTACTATAGGTGCAAGAATAGAAGGTAAAATGTGGACTAGGCTTATCTATATGAAACTTCACTAATACCTTAGTCACAAAAATTAGAGTTTTTAACTCTCCATGAACCTGTAGAGCTAGTGACAGATGATGAATGTTTAGCCAGAAAATTACTCTTAATGGATATACATTTAAACAACTTTGTAAATGTTGTAAACTTCTTACTTGATTTATGATTTGAATTTATGTGTAAGCTTGTGTTGAGCTTTTTACCATGTGGTCACATATTCTGAAAGATGTGTAAGTGCTGAGGACAGAGAGGCAAAACTCTTTAAATAGAACTGAACTCAAGAAGAACTTAGGAGTGAGGGGTATCATTGGGAATAATGGCATCGGGAATAAGGGCATTATGATTGTTATGTCAGAGCAGGAGGAAAGAGCAAGATTAGGAGGAGAAGAGAGCAGAGAGAACTTTTTAGAGAACAAGAGAGAATGTTCTTAGAAAACTTTTGGAGAAAGTTTTAGAGAGAACTTTTTGGAGAACTTTTATAGAAAATTTTTGGAGAACTAAGAACTTAGAAATAAAACTCAAGTTCAAGTGGATCAAGGACCTCAACATAAAATAATATACACTAAATCTCATAGAAGTGGGAAATATCTTTGAATGCATTGCTACAGGAGAAAATTTCCTCAACAGAACACCAATGACTCAGGTTCTAAGATCAAAAATCAATAAATGGGACCTCATGAAACTGCAAAGCTTCTGTAACACAAAGGACACTGTCAATAGGACAAATCATCGGCCTACAGATTGGAAAAGGATCTGCAACAACCCTACATATGTCAGAGGGCTAATATCCAAAATTTACAGAGAACTCAAGAAGTTAGACACTAACAATCCAATTAAAATGGGGGAATAGAACTAAATAGAATTCTCAACAGAGGAATCTCAAATGGCCAAGAAGCACTTAAAGAAATGTTCAAAGTCCTTAGTCATCAGGGAAATGCAAATCAAAACAACTCTTAAGTTCCATCTTACACCCATCATAATGGGTAAGATAAAAAACCTCAAGAGATAGCATATGCTGGTGAGGATGTGGAGCAAGGGGAAAACTCTTCCATTGCCGGTGGGTGTGTAACCACTTTGGAAATCAATGTGGTGGTTTCTCAGAAAACTGGGAATAGTTCTACCTGAAGAACCAGCTTTACCACTCTTGGGCATGTACCCAAAGATGCTCCACCATCCCACAAAGACACTAGCTCAACTATGTTCATAGCAGCTTTGTTTGTAATAGCCAGAAACTGAAAACAACCTAGATATCCTTCATGTGAAGAGTGAATAAAGAAAATGTGGTACAACTACACAATGAGATACTATTCAGCTATTACAAAGACATCATGAATTTTGTAGACAAATGGATGGAACTTGCAAAAATCTTCCTTAGCTTTTTATTCACATTTTTTTCACATGTCAGCGGTGTCCTTGGGATTGCTGTTGCTACTCATAATTTTAAATACTTTCCTCAGAGTTTAATTCCAGAAAAATTTAATTTAAGCTTATAATCCAAGAACATACATCTTGCATGTATCTAAGATAGAAGTAAAATGCTCAGGTCCATTGCTTAGTGATCTAGGGATTGGGTTAATTTGCATTTAGTTTTGTTGCAAAGCAAGGGAAGGTTTATAGGGTCTAGGTACTATTGCTTTTTTTTAAAAAACAGTTTTTTACCAGGAATGATGAGAGGGCTTAACAGGTAAAAATACTTGTTGTACATCTTTGCTGACTCAATTTAGTCTCTAGGATCTAGTTTCTTCAATCTAGAAACTACGTTGAAAGAAGCAACCTGGTGTGGAAGGAGTTAATTGATTCCTGACTGTTGTCCTCTGACCTCACTCCTCACCCTCACTTTAAAATACTAAATAAACATTCTAAAGGTTCCTACCAGCAGTTAAAGTATCAAAAACCTATATCTTCTTGGAATTTAATTATTAGAAGCTGTCTCATATTTGGATCTTTCTGGACTACTTTAAATCAAAATGCTTCTCTGTCATTGCTAGTCTTGGCATCAGTTCCTAGTAAAGTGCTTTCATATCACAGCTGCAGTTTGCAGCTGATAAATTGCAATCCCACACTGACATCAATGGCACACTTTGCAAGTAGGATAATTAATAAACCCTGTTATTTACTTTACTTTGTGGTGATCAAACATAATTTTTGTCAGACCACATAAAATATGATGTTATAGAGTGTTTCTGCCTATTTGCTTTGCTATTTTTCCTCTGTAATTATTTTCATCTGATATGTAAATAAAACTACATAAAAGTATATAAAGATAAAGTCTTTTAAAAATTATTTAATTTTATGCTTCATTTATTTATGTGTGTGTGCACACATGAATGGATGCACATGGATGTATGCCACAGCATGTATGTGGAGGCGGGAAGTTCTTTTCTTTCACCTTGTTGGTTCAAGGGTTCAAACTAAGATAATAAGATTTGACAGTGTGTACCTTTAACTCTGAGCCATTTCACGGTCCTCATTTGCTCTCTTAGTAACTACAGTTTGTCAGATATATAGCTGACAAAGACTTTGCCCCATGCTATAAGATAGTTCTTTACTTTGGTAATCACATTCTTTGCTGTGGAGAAGCTTTTAACTTACCATTGAGCTAGTTGTTGCTATTGTTCCTGTTGCTATTTCTTGAATTATTGTGGCTCTTTTCTGAACATTTTCATATGCTCATGTCTTCCAGTGTTTTAGATAAATTTTCCTCCAGCAATTTTAATGTTTCCATCTTCAACTACAGTCTGTGATCTATTCTGAATTGATATTTTTGTACAGGGATCTTGGTCATTTTACATTTACATAGTCTGTTTCACTAGAACCATTTGTTGAAGAGTTTAGCTTCTTTCCAATGTATAGCTTTGACATCTCTGTAAGAAATCATGTGGCTGTAGTTTACTTGTGGGCCCACAATTCTGTTTCACGGGTCTGCATGTCTGTTTTTCTACCAGCGCCATGGTGGTTTTGCTACTATGGCTTTGTTGTGTAACTTGAAATTGGGTATGATGATACTTCTAGCTCTGTTCTTTCTTAGTTTTTATTTTTTTATTTTTATTTTTATTTTTTGGCAACTCAAGGTCATTTTGGCTTCTCTGTGATGTTTCTTCTAGTTGATTCTTCTAGTTGTGCACTGAATGCCATTCTTTTTGATGTGGATCATAGTTTAATACTACAGATCTTCCTACAAGTTTAATTGTGATGATTTACAACAAGCATGGGTGTTCTAACTTTTAGTTTCCTCTTCAAAATCTTTGTTTAGTATTTTGAAGTCAGAACTTTCATTGTACAAAACTTTACCTCTAGACTTACTGGCACATTACTAGACTTTTTTGTTTGTTTGTTTGTTTATTGGGACTGAGATCATTTTCCAATTTTTTTATTATCATACTCATTATTGATATTTAGAAATATATATACTGTTTTTGGACATAGGATCTTGCTTTATAGCCTAGGCTGATTTGGAACTTCATCTCAAGTTGTCCTCAAACTAATGATGATCCTCCTGCCTCAGTGATGCTGTGTTGAGTACTTAGGTATGAGCCCCAATGTTTTCTTTACGATTTTGATTTTGTACGCTGTTGTCTTGCTCAAAGTGTTTGTCAAAGTTAAAACTTTTCTGGTAGAATATTAGAAAGCCCTTAGGTATAAGTTCACATCATCTGTATAGAGATAGCTTAATTTCTTCCCTTATTATTTTTACCCCATTTATTTTGTCTTGTTTCCTTGTCTAGGAATTGAAACACAATGTTGGAGATAGTGGAAACTCTTGTCTTATTCCTGGCTTAAGAGAAAATGCTTTTGTGTTTTCTTCCCATTTAGTAACATGTTGGTGGTATGGGCTTGTAGGGAGAGCTGAACAGCTTCATTTTCATCTTTTCTTAATGACTATAGAGTCATTTCATATAATGTAATCTGTAGTGTAATATGGTTGGACTACAAACATCACAAACAAGATTAATCAGAGTAGGCTTGATGTTGAGTGCTCAGTGTAGTGAGGTTGACATGTTGGAGGGAAAGCATGGGAAATTCGTGGAGGGATTGCTCCTCTGTTGTATATCATTGCTATTCCAAGATTCAACAACTGCTTGTTATTCTCTACCATAGTAAATTATCCTCATGAAGGGTTAAATAGGTCACATTATAGTTTTTATTTTTTCTTCCAATGGAAAATAATTGCATTTTTAAAATCACAATTTCATGATCTCATGTCATTGGACTAACTTCACTTTAGAATCTTCAAAGTCAGTGTATTCTATAGTGTATCTTTTTCTCATGATGAATGTTTCTGACTTTTCTGGAACTCATTAAAATATTGTAAAAAAACCACTCTGAAATCCATCTTAGTGGTAAGTTCTATACACAAATGACCTCAGACATTAAGATAAATCAGTTCTCAGTATTATTTTAAAAGTTATCCATTCATTTCCCTCTAAGAAGTAGGTACAAACCAGGAAGGTGCACATAGTAGTGACTAATCCCCATTGGCCCTGTATGACTAGCAATGCCATTGGAACTTCATTCAACTGATTGGTTTCTCAATGCTCACCACTGCTCAGCTGCTAAGAGTCCTTGGAGGACTCTTATAATCCTTGGAGGATTTCTTATACTATTGAATAAATCTTCTCTCTGATCACCTCGAGGTATCTCCTTCACCCCACATATCACTGTGGTTCATAATGAGGTGTCTCCCGTTTCTCAATACTTTGAATTTAAGGGTACTGTCTCTCCTTATTCCAAGGATGCCTTCTTATGTTCTGTTCTAACAATCACTTCATTGTAGTAGGTGGGCACTCCTCCTTGCTGCATCTGTGTTTCTTTCAACTATTTTGAATAATTTCTGAGTGGGAGCAACAGGAACATAGAAAGCATTGGTTGAAAGAGCATTTGAGGGACAAGTTTATGTGTAGTTGATTAGGGGAAGAACTTTCATCAGAAGAATGTTAGAATAAAATGTTGTTTATATGAAATTCATTAAGATAGGCTAATAACACTATCACTTTTGTAGTTAAAAAGGCTAAAATTATACAAGTTTGCACACTACAATATCTGAATGCTAGTAGATGAGAATTATAAAAGTCAAACACTGTTAGGATTCATCAGGGTTTAAGTGATTATTGTCCCAGTATGACACCCAAAGGACATGTTACATACTGTTCATTTCCCTCAGTATGACACTCAAAGGACATGTTACATACTGTTTGCATCATTTCCCACTTCCAAAGGACATTTCTGAATATTAAGGAAAATAACATAAAAGGGAGAAGAAAAAGACATTAAATCCGATGGTAAGTTCTTGGGAAGAAGGTGTGCATTGGGAGTGGAAGGCAGAAATGATGTTAGTGAATGTGATCCAATTATTTTATATACGTAGATATATACTATAAAATGGTAATTTTTAAAAAATTACAGAAAAAAGACACCTAAAAAAGAAATCAAGAATCAGGTCAAACAGTTGTCTCAAAAGAAATATTAGTAAATAAAAGACATGTACAAATATCTCTAGAAAACACAGGAAAGAAACAAATTTAAACACAAAATGCTTCACACAGTCATTCAAATATGAGGACATTCTGAAGTACAAGGTCTCAAAACTTACTCCTCAAGCATATTTTGAGGAAGTGTTCAAATAGACAAAACAACACAGACAGAGTGGTTAATTTTTGAACAAAGGTTTTATTACATTTATTTAATGGTATGTGTGTGTACTTGCTATAGTGTGTGAGTAGAAGTTAGGGGACAATTTATGTGGATCTTAAGGATTGAGCTCACATCAATACATTTGGCAGCAAACACCATTACCTACTGAGTCATCTCACTGGTCCAAAATCTAAGATACATTAAAAGAAAGTTCATAATTGTCTAAAGAGCCAAGGCATAAAAAGATATACACACATGAGTGGATACACAGGCAAAGTAATACATCAGCATGACAAATACTGTGATTAAATGATGCATGTGGACATAGAGTTACCACTTGCTAGAGAGAGTGGTGATGACATTTTATGTGCTGTCAGTGAATCATATCTCCAACACAGATGTGAGCTACTATATTCATGCAGCAGTTTCAGGAATAACCTTTGGCCTTTTTATAGCAGTTGTGACTCTAGACCCTGACTCAGCTCTACTGTTACATCCACTGACTTAATGCTCTCTAGTGCACTAGTTTTATATGAACTCAGGCATCATATATTCAATTATTTTCATTATAATGTTTAAGGCAAGATTTGAAAAAAATCACTTAGTGTTGGTCGTCAGAATGTACTAGTAACTTGCTTTTTTGTTGTCGTTGTTGTTGAAATTATTGCATACTAGATTATGGTCCAGGACTTTGTAATTTTGACAAGAAGCCCCAGGAAATTTGGAAAGTTTTTGACTGGCATTTTGAGAAACACCATTTAGGACCCAACTTGTGAAATGGGTTTTATTTTCAGTGTATTCTAGGATTAATGGAATTTTAATTAACTTTTATTTATATAGGATGATATAGGACATATTGGGAAGCTATAACTCACTGATTCTTAAATTTGTGTATTATTTGGAGTTAACTGGGATGAGTAAACAATATGAGTTTCAGGAATCCACCTCCTAAAATGTCTGCATTGGGAAGTGTTGTAACATGAATGTGCAATGTCTTTTATGGGCTCTCCTGTCTTTGTTCAGGAGTCTTTGAATGGTGGTACTCTGGTAGCAGATTGTAGAACCTTTGGGTTGGGAGACCTGGTTGGCAGAGTTGGGTTGGTATGGGTGGGTCTTTGAGAATTGTAACTTATCTCCATTCTGGTCCAAATTCTCTGCTTCCCCATCCTCTAAGATATGAGCAGGTGTCATAAGATCTTGTCACTGAGTTACTGTGCTTTCCCAGGGCCAGTGCAGACTGTCCATAAGCCATGAGCCAAATCACTCTCTTTTCCCTTAAGTTGTTTAAGCCAGTTGTTCTTTAACTGTGACAAGAAAAGTAAACAACACAGAAAGTGTGACAAGGATGCTATACAATTACATTTTTATTAAGCACCTCAGCTATTATTATGAAAGTCACGCTAAATTGTAGATAAGCTGGTGAAGTCTACAAACTTATCAAAGCATTCCTTTCCCCTTCTTCCTAAAACACACATTAAGAATACAAAGCAAAAATAAATTAACTTCTCCTTGAGAGTAAGTGCAATAAGATGCAAAAAGCAGAGCTTGTTTATGAAGTGAAACAATGTTTTGTATACAACCTGGATTGTTAATGTTTGGGAAGCTGACTGGTTCATAGACTCATGCTGATTTAGACTAGTACCCATTGAAATATATCCCTTTTCTAATTAAGAAAGACTTAGTTTCTGTTCCTTTCAAAGAAAAAAGTAACAAGTAGGCTAAAGATGCCATCATAGCATTTTGCTAAGAAAATGGAAATTGCCATGTAGCCCCAGAAGGTCTGTTAAGTAGAGGACAGACACGAACAGCAGAGTTGGAGGAAGTGGGTCCCATAAGCGAATCCAACTCCTCTCTGTTTCTGTTTGCACAGCCTAGAAAGCAGTTATGAAACCATGCTCCAACTGAGGAGATAAAGCCTCAGTTTAAAAAGTAACAGACTGCCTCAATTGTGGAGTAGCTATAGGCCTCAGACAACAGACAGCCACAGGACCAGGGTCTCAGTCTACTACAGTTGTCACCCTGCTTAACTGAAACTTGACTTTTTAAAATAGATAGTGCTTTCCCTTTAACATCACTTGGATGAGTTCATTATTCTTTGTATTCTTCATTCTGCTTTTTATATGAAACTTGGTGCTGGCTTTAGCCATTCCATAAATCATATGATGTAAAATCCTGGGCTTGTGGACTTAGAGATCTTCTCAGGGGGACTATGTAGTAGGTGCCTCTGAAGAAGAGATGAGTGTGTATGAGGGTGTTTTAGTTCCATTAAAATATGGAACGCCCCATTTGAGGTCTAAGCTTATATTGACAGTCATCAGCCATTTATTGTTATAATAGCACAATAAACAGAGACAAACTGATGTATAATGAACATTTATTGTTCTTATGTCCTGGGATTAGTCTGCTTAATTCTGCAGAAATTAGCTGAGCTGTCTTGTGTGTATGAGGCTGAGATTACTAGTGACAGATCTGGGTTGTTATGGAGTGAATTGTGTCTTCCTAAAATTTCACAATTTGAAGTCTAAATTTTTAATATTTCAGAATATGACTTTATTTGGAAATAGGGCTATTGCAGGTGAAATTACTTAAGATGGGGTCATTCAAGTGCCCCCTAATTCCCTCATAGTGAGGGCTCAGGATATAGCTAAGTGGTAAGTACTTGGCTAGCATTCCCAGGGTCCTGACTGTCCGCTTTCATTCAGTGCTTCAGCTATAATTACAGTGTAAATTATTATATTCACTCGTTTCTATCGCTTATGTATTTTGTAGAGCCTATCTACATTTCTGAAGTGCTACTCATTTCTTTGTGTGTGTATGTGTTCATATGTGTGTGTGAGTGAGTGCATATGAGAGTGAATGTGTACCAGCATGTGTGTGAGTGTATGCATGAGACTGTATGAGTGTATGTGTGAGTATGTGTGTGTGTGAGTGTGTGTGCAAGAGTGTGTATGTGTGTGTATGCACATGTGGAGCCAGATATCAGCCTCTGTTGTATTCCCTTTGGTGAAGAGAGTGCTTCTTCTTGGCTCTTGGCAGTAGGGAGGTTCTACTCACCCAGTCATTTGAAGGCCTGAAGATTCTGAACAGGCTGACCCTCTCCTGGAGTGGAGAGGAATGCTTTCTACCTTCACACTTGAACTGAAGTCTTTGTTCTTCTTGGGTCTGGAGTTCCTGGCCTTCAGACTGGAATCATGGTATTAACATTCCTGTTCTTCAGCTTGGTAACTCGCGTTGGAGATCTGAGGATTGTTAGCCACTATCATCTTGGGAGACACTGCCTTCTCCTTCAACATCCTAAGGTTTAGACACTGTCCTGTTGGCTCTATGGCTCTGGAGAATCTTAATTTGGTATTAAGCCTAAGAACAATTAGCAATGGAAAGCACTTAGTAAGGGCACATGGTGGACAGTCACTGTTCACAGTTTCAGAGGGATGCAGTATTCGGCATCTGATAATCTGAACTGGATCTAATCCCAAAGTCTTCTCTTATGGTTTGACTTTTGTCGCATGAAAGAGTCTGTGGCTGACTCTTCTAATTTATCAATAGCCCGGCAGAATAATTATCATCACTATGTCATTTTATCAGTTAGAAAGTAAGGGACAGAAACACAAGTGGCTTTTCTACAATAATGCACAGTCGTAAATGCATAAGCCAAAATGATCTAAATTTGTAAGATGTGTGTTTTGAAGTCCTATATGATAATGGTTTTTAACAAACAGTAAGCTTTTTTCTCTTTTAAGAAAAAGAGACCCTCACTGTCAGGCAGGTTAGCAGGCAAAAGTGTAATCAGATTGGAAAAATAAGATTAAAACTTTTGTAAGTAATAAGCCAAGTATTAATGCCCCACTTGGAAAATATTCAAATTAAATACTCTCCAATTGAACAATTGTGTGTAGAAAATACCATTGCATAAGACTGAGTTCATAACATAAACAATAGAATGCACACATACACGTGGAAGCTTAACAACACTCTACTCAATGATAACTTGGTCAAGGAAGAAATAAAGAAAGAAATTAAAGACTTTCTAGAGTTTAATGAAAATGAAGCCACAACATACCCAAACTTATGGGACACAATGAAAGCAGTCCGAAGAGGAAAACTCATAGCTTTAAGTGCCTCCAAAAAGAAACTGGAGAGAGCATACAAAAGCAATTTGACAGCACAACTGAAAGCACTAGAACAAAAAGAAGCAACTTTACCCAAGAGGAGTCAAAGGCAGGAAATAATCAAATTCAGGGCTGAAATCAACCAAATAGAAACAAAAAGAACTATACAAAGAATCAACCAAACCAGGAGCTGGTTCTTTGA
>JADRCD010191703.1:0-15976 GCA_019843815.1 Montemys delectorum | reverse complement strand
CCATTGGATGACAATCAACAAATCTCTAATTCCTCATATTTTTGAATTTCAGTCGATTAGGATATGTTGGTAATATTAATTTTCATATTAAAATATTAAAAAGATAATTGTTACTTCCTGTTGTCTTTGTTGTAGGAGGTGGAATTAGGTTTTGTGGATTTGTTGAAAGATTACTTTCTTGCTTCTTCTAGGGTATAGTTTTGCTCCTTATGTTGATGTTTTCCATCTATTATCCCTTGTAGGGCTGGATTTGTGGAAAGATATTGTGTAAATTTTGTTTTGTCATCGAATATCTTGTTTTCTCCATCTATGGTAATTGAGAGTTTTGCTGGGTATAGTAACCAGGGCTGGCATTTGTGTTCTTGTAGGGTCTGTGTGACATCTGCCCAGTATCTTCTAGCTTTCATAGTCTCTGGTAAGAAGTCTGGTGTAATTCTGATAGGCCTGCCTTTATATGTTACTTGACTTTTTCTCTTACTGCCTTTAAAATTCCTTCTTTGTTTAGTGCATTTGGTGTTTTTATTATTATGTGATGGGAGGAATTTCTTTCCTGGTCCAGTTTATTTGGAGTTCTGTATGTTTCTTGTATCTTCATGGGCATCTCTTTCTTTAGATTAGGGAAGTTTTCTTCTATAATTTTGTTGAAGATATTTACTGGCCCATTACCTTGGGAGTCTTCACTCCCTTCTATACCTATTATCCTTAGGTTTGGTCTTCTCATTTTGTTCTGTATTTCCTTGATGTTCTGGGTTAGGAGCTTTTTGCTTTTTGCATTTTCTTTGACTGTTGTGTCAATGTTTTCTATGGTATCTTCTGCCCCTGAGATTCTCTCTTCTATCTCTTATATTCTGTTGATGATGCTTACATCTAGGACTCCTGATTTCTTTCCTAGGTTTTCTATCTCCAGGTTTGTCTCTCTTTCTGACTTATTTATTGTTTCTATTTCCATTTTTAGATTCTGGATGGTTTTGCTCATTTCCTTCACCTGTTTGATTGTGTTTTCCTGTAGTTCTTTAAGGGGTTTTTGTGTTTCCTCTTGAAGGGCTTCTAGCTGTTTACCTGTGTTCTCCCATATTTCTTTGAGGGTGCTATTTGTGTCTTTCTTAATGTCCTGTAGCATCATCATGAGAAGTGATTTTATATCTGAATCTTGTTTTCCAGTGTGATGGTGTGTCCAGAACTTGCTATGGTGGGAGTATTGGGTTCTGATGATACCAAGTATCCTTGGTTTTTGTTGCTTATGTTCTTACACTTCCTCGCATCATCTGGTTATCTCTAGTGCTACCTGCCCTTGCTAAATCTGACTGGAGACTGTCTTTCCTATGATCCTGGTTGTGTGAGAACTCCTCAAAATCAATGTGTCTCTGTGATCCTGTGATTCTGGAATCCTGTGACCCTGGGCTTGTTAGAGCACCTGGGAGTGGAGCTTCCTCTGGGTGTTTTGGGACTGGCTGTAGAGTTTGTGCCCAAGGTCTGCTCAGGACACTGGCCAGCCCAGACAGACCAGAAGAGACCCAAGCCACTGGGCTGTTTAGATAGGATTAGTTGATGTGGACTTATTGAAGGAGATCTGTCACTGGTGTTGAGTTTTTACATTAAAAAGTCCACATTATTCTCAGTGTTCACCTTTGTCTCTTCCTTGTGAATCATGTACATAAGCTTTCAGCTTCTCCAGTTACCATGTCTTTCTGCCTCCCTGCTACACACCATAATTCCTGGTTGCCTGGGTTCCACTGATCCCAATTACTCCTGGTGTTAGGACAGATGTTGTGACCTCCTTACCTCTGATCTATGTGTGTTAGAGCACCTGGGTGTGGAGCTTCCTCTGCGTGTTGTGGCATTGGCTGTAGAGCTTGTGCCCAAGGTCTGCTGCTAATTATTATTTTTAGAACAGCAATATTTTATATACCTATTGCACATTTTATTTAGTTATTATATAGCATTAGAAACAATATACAGATAAGTGTTGTAAACTACACAAATGTAGATATTTGTGTTCTCTTGTAAATAAATGTGTTTGTATTCATATACCTATCGTAGTTTAATAGCAATATTTAACAAAATACACATTAATTTCTAGATTTGTATAGTAGAAAACTGACAGTGTTGTTGATAATACGTTGGTCTTTCCTCAGTTGTATCAAATTATCTCTTGAAGCTAACACATTTTTTAATAGTTTCAATATTTTTCTTAAAGATTTAACCGTTCTGCATAGATTACTCAAATTTACCTTGTCTAGAGTCTTGTTTTGTTTTGTTTTTCAAAGAAAAATGATTACATTTATTTTTCTTACATTTTCCTTTTTGTGTACCATTGTCTCTGAATAACTTCTCTCTATATTTTTATATTCTGTTGGAAGGATACCCTTATTCTTCCATTCAATGTGTAGTGGTTTAAGTGATGATGACTCTTATAGGTTCATATATTTGAACCCTTGGTCCCTAGTTGGTGGATATGTTTAGATAGGATTAGTTTATGTGGACTTATTGAAGGAGATCTGTCACTGGTGTTTGGTTTTTAGATTTAAAAATCCACATGATTCCCAGTGTTCACCTTTGTCTCTTCCTTGTGAATCATGTACATAAGCTCTCAGCTTCTCCAGTTACCATGTCTTTCTGCCTCCCTGCTACATACCACAATGGCCATGGAGTTTAAATGTTTTAAACTGTAAACAGAAATAAAATCTTTCTTTAGTAAGTTGTCTTGGTTATGGTGTTTTTATCATAGCAATAGAAAAGTAACTAAGAAGACAAGCTTCCATGAGCAGCCATCTAGCCCAGGCAGACTTCCATTCTTCCTCTACCTCTCTGCCCACATAATCAGACCTACAGCTCATGAACCACACAGACATGCACAATCAGAATCATACTGCCTACAGCTACACATTAGAGGCCTGAGGTACCAGGACCATAGAGAATAACCCTGCTCCTAATACCTACTACAACAAGAACATCCAGGGAACAAAGTCATCTAGATGGCTAAAGATCTTTCAAAGAATACAATCAACAAAATCCATGTCAATATATCACCTTCAAAGCACAGAGCTACTACAGCAAGCCCTTGATATCCTAGTACAACCAAAGCACAAGACTGGATCTTAAACCCAGTCTTATAAAAGGTAACTGTTTTTTTTTTAAGAGGAAATGAATAAATCATTTAAGAAATAAAAGAAAATACAATCAATCAGGTAGAGGTCTTTAAAGAGGAAACAAATGAATCCCTTAAAGATGTACAACAAAATATATTTAATTGGTAAAGGAAATAAATAAATCTCTTTAAGATATGAAAATTGAAATGGAAACAATAAAGAAAGCAATAAAGATAACTCAGGGAATCCTGGAGATAGAAAAACCTAGGAAATTGAACAGAAACAAGAGATACAAGCATCACCAACAGAATACATAAAAAGGAAGAGAAAAATCTCTGGTGTAAAAGATACAATAGAAGAAACTGATACATCAGTCAAAGAAAATGTTAAATTGAAAAAATTCATGACACAAAACATCCAGAAAATCTGGGATACCATGAAAAGACCTAACCTAAGAATAAGAATAGAAGAAGGTGAAGAGTCCCAGCTTCAAGGTACAGAAAATATTTTCAAGAAAATCATATAAGAAAACTTTCTCAACCTAAGGAAAGACACGGCTCACAGAACACCAATTCGAATGGACCAGAAAGTAAAATGCTATTACCATATAATAATAAAAAACATGAAATCTACAAAGAAAGAAAGAATTCTAAAAGTGGCAAGGGTAAAAGACCAGGTAGCTTACAAAGGCAAACCTATCAGAATTATACCTGATTTCTCAACAGGAACTTTAAAAGCTAGAAGGGCATAGTCAGATATTTTGTAATCTCTAAAAATCCACAGAGGCCAACCTAGATTCTATATCCAGCAAAACTCTCAATTATCATTGATGGATAAAACAAGATATTGCAAGACAAATACAAATTCAAACAATGTCTAACCACAAATCCAAACATACAGAAAATAGTAGAACTCCAAAAGTATAACTGTATACAAGAAAACACAGGAAATAAGTGATTCCATATTAACAAAAACAATGAAAGTACACACACACACACACACACACACACACACACACACACACACAAATATCACAAGCATCAAAACAACAGGAAATAACAATTATTGGTCATTAATATCTCTCAACACCAATGGACTTAATTCCCAAATAAAAAGACACAGGTTAAAAGAATGGATGTGAAACAGCTGCATACAAGAAACACACCTCAACAATAAAGATAGGTACTACTTCAGAATAAAGGGCTGTAAAAAGTTTTTCAAGCTAACAGACTCAAGAATGAAATCAATGTAACCATTCTAATATCTAAAAAGTAAAAATAGACAATCAACCAAAATTACTGAAAAGTAACAGGAAAGAACACAATGTACTCATCAAAGAAAATATCTACCAAGATGATATCTCAATTCTGAACATCTATGCCTCAAACACAAGGGCATCCACATTTCTAAAAGAAATATTGCTAAAGCTTAAATCACACATTGAACCCCACACATTCATAGTAGGAGACTGCAGCACCCCATTCTCACCAGCTGACAAGTCATCTAGACAAAACCTAAACAGAGAAATGATGAAACTAACAGATATTAGGAATCAAATAGACATCTATAGAATATTTCACCCCCAAACAGGAGAATAACTTCTCCGCCTAGAACTTCAAGTACTATATTGAATAAATAGAGAGTGGGCAGCTTTGTCTTGTCCCTGATTTTAGTGGGATTGCTGCAAGTTGATGTTAGCTATTGATTTGCAGTATATTGCTTTTATTATGTTTAGGCAAGTACTTTGGATTCCTGATCTCTACAAGACATTTAACAGGAAGGGATATTGAATTGTATCAAAGGCTTTTTCAGCATCTAATGAGAGATGATCATATAGGCTTTTCGTATTTGGGTTTGTTTGTATAGTAGATTATATTGATGGATTTCCATATATTGAGCAACCCTGCATCCCTGGGATGAAGAATACTTGCTCTTGGTGAATGATGGTTTAATATATTCTTGGATTTAGTTTGTGAGAATTTTGTTGTGTACTTTTGCATCAATATTCATAAGGGAAATTGTTCCTTGTTAGGTGTTTGTATGGGTTAGGTATCAGTATAACTGTGGCTTCATAGAATGAATCAGATAACGTTCCTTCTCTTTGTATTTTGTGAATCTAATAGAAGAGAAGGTGGGGAGAAAGTCTCAAACACATGGGAACGTGGAGAAATTTTCTGAACAGAACACCAATCGCTAGACTCTAAGATCAACAATTAACAAATGGGACCTCATGAAACTGAAAAGCTTCTGTAAGGAAAAGGATACTGTCAATATGACAAAACTATAAGCTACATATTTGGAAAAGATCTTAACCAACCCTAAATCCAACAGAGGGCTAATATACAAAATATACAAAAAACTCAAGAAGTTAGACTCCAGGAGTCAAATAACCCTATTAAAAATGGAGTGCAGAGCTAAACAAAGAATTCTCAACTGAAGAATTACAAATGGCTGAGAAGCACCTGAAGAAACGTTCAACATCATTAGTCATCAGGGAAATGCTAATCAAAATGACTCTGAGGTTCTACCTCACACCAAGCAGAATGGCTAAGATCAAAAACACAGGTAACAGCAGATGCTGGCAAGGATGTCAAGGAGACATCCTTGACAAGAATGTCAAGGAGAAAAAGGAACACCATCCATTGCTGATGGGATTGCAAATTGATAAAATCACTTTGGAAAACAATCTGGTGGTTCCTCAGAAAATTGGAAATAGCTCAACCTGAAGAACCAGGTATACCACTACTGGGCATATACCCAAGAGATGCTCTAAGATATAACAAGGACAGGTTCTCCACTATGTTCATGGCAGCCTCATTTATAATAGTCAGAATCTGGAAATAACCTAGATGTCCCTCAATGGAAGAATGGATACAGAAAATGTGGTACATTTATACAGTAGAGTACTACTCAGCTATTAAAAATGATGACATCATGAAATTTGCAGGCAAATGAATGGAACTAGAAGATATCCTGAGCAAGGTAACTCAGACCCAAAAGAACACACATGGTATATACTCACTGATTAGTGGATATTAGCCCAAAATCTCAGAGTAGCTATGATACAATTCATAGACCACTTGCTTAACATGAAGGAAGACCAAAGTGTGGTTGCTTCAATACATCTTAGAAGGGGGAACAAAATAATCACTAGATAGAGGAACGGAGGAACCTAGGAGGGAGAGATGGGGGAAGTAGGGGAGCAAGATCAGGAAAGAGACAAGAGAGAAGTAGAGAGAGTCAGGAAAATGACTAGAATTTTGTAGCTGTCAGGATGGGGAACAGGGGGAACCACCAGTAAGTCTCAGATGACAGGGAAATAAGAGGTTCCCAAGACCCAAAAGGAATGACATTAGCTGAAATATCCAACAGATGGGAGATATAATGTGAAGAGACCACCTCTAGTAGATAGACATGGCCCCAAGTAGACAAATGAGGCCACCCACCCCTCTCAAAAATTTTAACCCAGAATTTTTCCGTATAAAGAAAATGCAGGGGAAAAATTGAGTAGAGACTGAAGGAAAAGCCATCCAAAGACCACTCCACCTAGGCATCCATCCCATCTGCAGACAACAAATCCCGTCACTATTGCTGATGTCAAGAAGTATTCCCAGACAGGAGCCTAATATGGTTCTCCTCTGAGACACTCTGCCAGCATCTAACCAAACAGATGCAGATACTCACACCAACCATTGGACTGAGCCCAGGGACCCAAATTGAAGAGTTTGGCAAGGGACTGAAGGAGTTTAAGGGCTTAGAAGCTCCATAGGAAGAACAAGATCAACTATCTGGAACCACCAGAGGTCGCTGGCACTAAACCACTAACCAGAGTATACATGGATGTGCCCATGGCTCCTGCTATAAAGTAGCAGAGGGAAGGCAGGCCCTTGGTTCTGAATAGGCTTAAATCCCTAGTGTAGGGGGATGCTAGAGGGGTGAGGCAGGAATGGGTGTGGTACCCTCTTAGAGGCAAATGGGAGGGAGTATGGGAATGGGGGTTTTGCAGAGGAAAGACCATGAAGGGGGACAACAATTGAAATATAAATAAATAAAATAACCAAAATAAAAAAATAATATGTCTTCTTAGCACCTCATGGATCCTTCCCCAACACTGACCATATAGTTGGTCATGAAGCAAGACTCAACAGATACAACAAAGTTGTCTTATCAGACCACCATGGATTAAAAGTGGACATCAAAAACAGCAGGAACACAGAAAAGACTACACACTCATGGAAACTCTCAACTCAATAATTTCTGGCTCAGGGAAATAAGAAAGAAAGAAATTATAGACTTTCTAGGATTCAATGAAAATGAAGGCACAACATATGCAAATTCATGGAACATGATGAAAGTAGTGCTAATAATAAAGTACATAGCACTAAATTTTTTCACAAAGAAATTAAGTATTTCTTATACCAGCAAATTAAAAGTACACCTGAAAATTCTAGAGAAAAAGAAACAGGCAGAATAAAGAGGAGTAGATGGCAGGAAATAATCAAAACCAGGATTGAAATTAACCAGGTAACAAAAAATAAATACAAAGAATCCGTGAAACCAAGAGCTGATTCTTTGAGAATATCAACAAGACAGACAAACCCTTAGCTAATCTTACCAAAAGAAAGAGAGATGGTGTCCAAATGAACAAAATCAGCAATGAAAAGGGAGATATAATCATAGACACTTGTGAAATTCAAAGAATCATTAAGTCTTACTTCAAAACCTGTACTTTACAAAATTGTAAAAACTTAATAAAATAGATGATTTTCTAAACAGATACCAATTACCAAAGTTAAATCGAGAGTAGATAATCTATTTCAACTACCTCATAATCCCTTAAGAAATGGAATTAAAATCTCCCAAAGAAACAAAAAATAGGAAAAAAATCCCCTAAGGCCAGATGGTTTTGGTGCAGAATTCTGAAGAACAGCTAATACCAATACGCCTCAAACTATTCCACAAAACAGAAAAAGAAGGAAAATTGCCAAACTCATTCTATAAACCCATAGTCATGTGGATACCTAAACCTCACAAAGATTTAACAAGGAGGGAGAACTTTAAACTGATTTCTTTTTTGAACATTGATGTGAAAATTAACTCAATAAAGTACACATGAACTGAATCCAGAAACACAACAAAAACATCATATATCATGGTAAAGTAGGGATATAATACACAAAAATCCATTAATATAATCCATCATATAAACAAACTGAAGAAAAACTTCACATGATTATCTCCTTAGATACTGAAAAGTTCTTTGCCAAAACTCAAAACTCCAAAATTAAATGTATTAGAGAGATTGGGGATATAAGGCATATAACTAAACATAACCAAAGCAATTTACAGCAACCCAATAGCCAAAATAAAGCTAATGGAGAGAAACCTAAAGCAATTCACTAAAATCAGGAACTAGACAAGGCAATCCACTTTCTCCCTATCCAATATAGTACTTGAATTTCTACCCAGAACAAAAATGCAACTAAAGGAGATCAAGGGAATATAAATCTGCAAACAAATTGTCAAAGTATCAGTATTTGAAATAAATATGATAGTATATATTAGCAAATCCAAAATTCTACAAGAAAACTCCGAGAACTGGTAAATATCTTCAGCAAAGTGACTAGATACAAAATGAACTCAAAGAAAGCAGTAGTATCCCTTTACATGGATGATAAATGAACCGAGAAGAATTTATGGAAACAGCACCCTTTATAGTAGCCACAAATTATATAATATACTGTCCCAGCCCGTGGGATGGTCAAAGGGGGACTGAGGGACCACCTGGAAGAGAATGAAGGGACAAGAGACTCAAAGAACGGACAGCAAGTCAAGAAGTCTGATCAAGATGACAAATTTTTATTTTTCCCACACTGGTTATATACTCACAGAAGCAGGATAGGGGGTGAAGGGAGGGAGCACGATCACTTTGTCTCCTGAGGAGTGCAGGTGTTCTCAACACGAGGATATTGACTAGGTAAAAAGTTCAGCAGGGGGAACAAAACAGAACAGGTTTCTAGGTACTTGTCCATAAGATCCATAGCTGTGTGTTCCCAACTGGGCTGGTAGCTAGGCACCTGTCCGTAAGATCTATAGCTATTTGTTCCAACAAGTTAGCTAGCATTCAGACCACCATAAGATCTATAGTAGGTGTTCTCATAACAAAAATGGGTTGTTAGATACCTAATAGCAAGATTTATAGCTATTTGTTCTCATCTGTGCTAATACTTTCCCACAATGAACAAGACTTTGTGCCAGTAAGCAGTTATGGCTGACAAAGCAGTTAGCAATATTCAAACAAGGTTGTTCCCAACAATATACCTTGGTGTAACACCAATAAAGCAAGTGAAAGATCTGTATGACAAGAACTTCAAGTCCCTGAAGAAAGAAATTGATATCAGGCAGTAGAAAGGTCTCCTACACTTGTGGATAAGTATGATTAACAGTGAAAATGGCCATCTTACCAAAAACAATCTACCAATTAAATGAAATCCCCATCAAAATCCCAACACAATTTTTTATCAACCTTGAAAAAGTAATTCACAATTTCATAGGGAAAAATAAAATCCCAGGACAGCCAGAACAATCCTGAATAATGAAAGAAATTCAGGAGGGATGACCATCCCTTTCTTCAAACTGTATGACAGAACAATAATGATAAAAACTACATGTTCTTGGTAGAGAAACAGACACATTGATCAATGTAATCATATCAATGACCCAGAAATAAACTTATATACCTATGAAGACTTGATTTTTGACAAAGAAGCCAAAATTATACAATGAAAAAAAAAATAGCATATTCAGCAAATAGTGCTGGTCTAACTGGATGTCTACATGTAGAAGAATGAAAATAGATCCATATTTCTCACCCTCCACAAAACTCAAGTCCATGTAGATCAAGGATTTTGGCATAAGACAGGATAAACTAAATCTTATAAAAGGGAAATTGGGAAAAACCCTTGAACGCATTGGTATAGGAGATATTTTGCTGAACAGAACACCAATGGCTCAGGCTCTAAAATTGATAAGTGGGACCTTATGAAACTGCACAGCTTCTGTAAGGCAAAGGACACTGTCAGTAGAATCAAAAAGCAGCCTACAGCATTGGAAAGGAGCTTCAATAGCCTCCATCTGACAGGGGGGCTAACATACAAAATTTATAAAGAATTCAAGAAGTTTGAGACCAACAACACAAATAACCCAATTTTAAAAATGGGGTACAGAGATAAACAGAGAATTGACAACAGACAAATCTTTAATGGCCAAGAAACACTTAAAGAAATGAAGTTCTTAGTCTCCAGCTAAGTGCAAATCAAAACAACTCTGAGATTCTATCTTACACCCATCAAAATAGCTAAGATCAAATTCTCAAGTGATAGCACATGCTGGCAAGGATTTGGAGCAAGGGAAACAATCCTCCATTGTGGGAATGTAAACTTGTACAACCACTTTAGAAATCAATTTATCTGTTTCTAAGAAAACTGGGAATAGTTCTACCTGAAGACCCAGCTTTACCACTCCTGGGCATACACCCAAAAGATGTTCTACCTCCTAAAAGGACACTTACTGAACGATGTTCATAGTATCTTCATTTGTAATTGGAAGAAACTGGAAACAACCTAGATGTATTTCAACTGAAGAATGGATAAAGAAAATGTGGTTCATCTGCACAATGGAATATCATTCAACTATTAAAAACAAAGACATCATGTAGTTTGCATTTAAATGGATGGATCTTGAGAATATCATCTTGTGAGATAACACATTTTAAGAAGTACATGCATGGTATGTACCCACTTATAAGTTGTAATTAACCATAAAATATAGAATGCCCATGCTACACTTGACAGACCCAAAGAAACTAACCAAGAATGAAGCACAAGTGAGTATGCTTAAATCTCACATAGAAGCAAGAATAAGGTAGTCATAGAATGCAGATAGAGGGAGGAAACTGGGTGGGAGAGGACATGGGAAGCCAAGTGGTAGGGAGGATTAAGGATCAGATGTCAGGAGAGACAGGAGAGAAGCCAGAGGACCAGAAGAAGGAGTAGAAATGTCAAGATGTCAGGGCTTGGGGTTTGGGGGCATCTTGAGAACATGTCAGAGACCTGGGATGGGGCAAGTTCCTAGTAGTCAATTGGGGTGACTTTAGCTGAGACTCATAGCAGTGTGGGTATGGAACCTGAAGAGGTCACCCCATGTAGCCAGGCAGCAACCACAGCAGAGGGATTAGGAACCAACTTACCCATAAAACTTTTGACTCTATATTTATGCTGTCTACAAAATACACATGAACAAAGATAAAGCAGAGACAAGAGGAATGTCCAACGAATAACCAGCCCAACTTAAGACCTATAACATGGGCAAGCACCAATCCCTAATACTACTAATTATATTCTTTTAAGCTTTCAGCAGAAGTTTATCATAACTGTCCTCTGAAAGACTTAAACTGGGTGCTTACTAAAACAACAATAATGCTGAGACTCACAGCCAAACATTGGATGGAGATTGGGGACTTTCATGGAAGAGTTGGGGGCAAGGACTGAGGTCCTTGAAGGGGATAGGAACTCCATAGGAAGATGAACAGTGTCAACTCACTTGGACTCTTGGGGGCTCTCAGAGATTAAATGACCAATCAAAGAGCATACACTGGCTGGACCTAGACCCTCCACACATGTATAGCAGATGTGCAGCACAGTCTTCATATGGGCCTCCCAACAACAGGAGTGGGGGCTGTACCTAAAGCTGTTGCCTGCCTGTGAAATCCATTCTCCAAACTGGACTGCCTTGTCTGGCCTCAGTGGGAAAGGATGCATCTAGCACTGCAAAAAGTTGATGTGTGTCAGGGATACAGAGGTGGTCTCTACACTCTCAGAGGAGAAGGGGTGGCAGAATGGGAGGAGGGGCTGTGTGAGAGTGAGACTTGGAGGGGGAGCAGTGACTGGGATGTAAACTAAATAAAGGAAAAAAGGAAAAATATAATAGGACTAGAAATAAGGAGGCATTTGTTTTGGAGGGATCTGGGAGGAGTTAGATAGAAAAAAGATATATGTGAAGAATTTCACTGTAATATGCATGAAATTCTCAAAGAATAAATAATAACCATATATTGATATGTTTAAAAATACATTTATTTTTTAATTTTATGTGTATTCGTGTATGTAGTATATGTACTATGTGAATGCAGTGCTTGAGGAGGCCAGAAGTGGGCATCTAATCACCTGGAACTAGAGTTACAGGAGGTTGTGAGCCACTACGAGAGTGCTGAGAATTGAACCCAGGTCATCTGCAAGAGAATCAATTGTTCTTTCTTTCCATGTCTGCTCCATCCTTGCATTTCTTTTAGACAGGAAAAATTGGAGTTCAAAAGTTTTATGGGTGCGCTGGTGTCCTTTTTGCTACACTGGGGGTATGGCCTGGATGCAGAGGTGTCCTTTTCAGGATCCTTGTCACCATAGTTAGGCATCTTGGCCAAAGTAGCTCACATTGACTCCTGGGAGCCTCACCTGTCTCAGGTCTCTGGGACTTCCTAGAGATTCTCCCACCCACCCCCAATCCCTGGCAGTTTTATATTTCCATTAATTCTCCTCTGGACCTCTCTCTTGTTTCTCTCCACACCCAATCCTGGCTTCCCATTCCCCTAACACTTACCTCCCTAGCCAGTTCCCTCCTTCCCTCTGCCTCTTACCACTATTTTGTTTCCATTTCTAAGTGTGATTAAAGCATCTTTGCTTGGACCTTCCTGTTCATTTAACTTATTGGGGTCTGTGGAGTGTAGCATGGGTATTCTGTAGTATTTGACTAATATCCACTTATCAGTGAGAACTTACCAGGCATTTCCTCTAGGGTTATGTTGCTTAGGATGATCCATTTGCCTGAAAAATTCATGAAGCCCTTGTTTTTAATAGCTGCAAAGTATTCCACTGTATAAATTAAATACATTTTCTATATTTGTATATTAAATACATTTAATATACCACTGTATATTAAATACCTTTCTTTGGTTGACAGACATCTGAGTTGTTTCCAGTTTCTGACTATTATTTACAATGCTCCTATGAACATAGTGGAGCACATGTCCTTGGGGTATGATGGAACATTCTTTGGGTACATGCCCAGAAGTTATATAGCTAGGTCTTGAAGTATAACTATTTCCAATATTTTTTTGAGAAACTGCCAGATTGATTTCCAGAGTGATTTTACCACTTTGCAATCCCACCAACAATGGAGGAGTGTTTCCCTTTCTCTATATCCTCTCCAGTTTGTGCTGTCCCTTGAGTTTTTGATGTTAGCCATTTTGATATGAGGTAGAATCACAAGATCATTTTCATTTACATTTCCTTAATGACTAAGCATATTGAGCATTTCTTTAAGTGCTTCTTGGACACCCGAGATTCCTCAGCTGAAAATTCTCTGTTTAGTTCCGCACTCTGTTTTTAATTGGATTATTTAATTTGTTGTAGTATAACTTCTTGAGTTCTTTATATACTTTAAATATTAGCTCTTGGTCAAATGTAGGATTAGTGAAATCTTTTCCCACTCTGTAGGCTATCATTTGGTCCTGGTGACAGTATGTTTTGGCTTACAGAAACTTTTCAGTTTCATGTGGTCCCACTTATCAATTATTAAACTTAGGGCTTGGAAACTGTCTCCTGAGCCAATGTGTTCTCTGATACTTTGCACTTTCTCTTCTATTAGGTTTAGTTTATTTGGTTTTAGGTTGAGGACCTTAATCCACTTGTACTTGAGTTTTGTGAAGTGTGATCAGTGTAGACAGTTTGCATTCTTCTACATGCAGAGGCAAGTTGCCTGTGCACTTCATTATCAGCTATAGGGTTTCTCTGGTAGAAATTTACTATCATACTACTCATGATTAGTGATACCTTGATTTCTTCCTTTGCAGTTTGTTTTCCATTGATCTTTTGTTGTCTAATTATTCTAGCTAGAATTTTGAGTACTATATTGACTAAATAGGGAGAAAGTAGGCAGCCTTATCTTGTCCCTAATTTTAGTGGAATTGCTTCAAGTTTCTCTCCATTCAATTTGATGCTGGCTATTGGCTTGCCACATATTGCATTCATTATGTACAAGTATGTGCCTTGAATCCCTGATCTCTCCAGGACTAATAGCATGAAGGGATGTTGAATTTTTCAATGGCTTTTTCAACATCTAATGAGATGATCATGTGATTTTGTCTTCCAGTTTGTTTATACAGTGAGTTATGCTGATGGATTTTCTTATATTGAGCCATCCATGTATGCATGGGATGAAGTCTACTTAATTGTGGTGAATGATGGATCTGATGTGTTCTGGGATTTGATTTGCAAGAATTTTATTGAATATTTTTGTGTCAATGACCATAAGTGGAATTGGTTTGAAGTTCTCTTTGTTGAGTTTTTGTGTGGTTTAGATATCAGAGTGACTGTGGTCCCATAGAATGAATTAGGTAGTATTACTTCTGTTTCTATGTTGTGGAATAGTTTGAGGAGTACTTGTATTAGCTGTTCTTTGAAGATTTGATAGAATTCTGCATTAAAACTATCTGGCCCTGGGATGTTTTTGGGTGGGAGAGTTTGAATGATTGTTTCTATTTTATTAGGGATAGAAGATAGTTTAGATAATTTACATGATTTTGATTTAACTTTGGTAAGTGGTATCTGTCTCAAAATCATCCATTTTACTTAGATTTTCCAGTTTTGTGGAATACAGCCTTTTAAAGTAAGACCTCATGTTTTTTTTTTTTATTTCCTCAGTTACTGTTATGTCTCCCTTTTCATTTTTTTTATTTTATTAATTTGTATAGTGCTTCTGTACCTTTTAATTAGGTTAGCTAGGATTTGTCTATCCTGCTGATTTTCTCAAAGAACCAACTCTTGGTTTTGTTAATTCTTTGTATCATTCTCTTTGTTTCTAATTGATACATTTCATACCATGAGTACTTCAAGCCATCTACTCTTTCTAGATGTGTTTCCTTCTTTTTTTCTAGAGATTTCAGGTGTGCTATTGTTGTGCCTTGAAAGATTCATGACCACTAAAAAGACCACTGAGGAGACAAGCCCCATGTAACCACATTAGGATCTTTTTATTTAAACTCAAGCTTGGGCTCTCAGCCAACCTTGACACAGCAGAAAGATGGAGCCATAAGCCTAGTTTTAGGCAAGTATTTATAGAGGCAAGAAGGTTATATCTAGCTTGGTATCTGATTTGTGGGGGCCATTATGACCTTTAACATAATTGGCGCTGAGAGCCAAACCATAAGCTTAACTTCTGTTTTTTCCCTGATTGTTTGTGTTAGGAAGTGAAGTGTCAGGGACAGGCTTGTAACCTGGGGTGAGGGTACAGATTTGTTGGGGAATAACCTGGAAAATGGTGCTAGATGAAGGATTTATTGAGGGGTAACATGGAAACTAGCACTAGATAGTGAGCTGTTAGTTTACTTGAGTTCAGTCTTAGGTCAGGTTCTCTAAGATGAAGTCTGATATTAAATGATTTGTTCTCCCATTCCCCACTTTCTCTGGTAACCAGAATTCTCAAACATGGGACATCCTCAAGCATATCTAGTCTCATGAAAACATTTAGTAACAGGGCTATGTCTTTTTTGTTTGTTTGTTTCTTTTTTTATTAGATAATTTCTTTAATTACATGTCATATTTCCCAGTTTCCCCTCCAAACAACAACAACAACAACAACAACAAACTCCTGTTCCCTCCCTCCCTCCCTCCCCCTGCTCACCACCCCACCCTCTCTCACTTATTGGCCCTGGCATTCCCCTATACTGGGGCATAGAACCTTCACAGGACCAAGGGCCTCTCTTCCCATTGATGATCAACTTTGCAATCCTCTACTATATACATGCTGCCAGAGCAATCAGTCCCACCATGTGT
>JADRCD010191702.1:0-10041 GCA_019843815.1 Montemys delectorum | reverse complement strand
CTCTTAACTGTGGGCTCCACTAAAATACATTCTTCCTTCAAGAGGGAAAAATATCAGGGCACAGTCACAATCAAAAGCAAAAATCAAACTCCAACCATCCAGTGTCTGGGATCCACTCACGATCTTCTGGATTCCTCCAAGGGCTTGGGTCAATTCTCCAGCTCTGCCCTTTGTAGCACACATCTTCTCTTCTGGGCTCCACATGCCTGTACTCCACTGCTGCTGCTGTCCTTGGTGTTCACTGCATGGTACTGGCATTCCCAAAACATTGCTGTAACCAGGCTTTACCAATAGCCTCTCATAGACTGTCTTCATGGTGCCAAGCCTCAACTCCTTTGCATGACACCTTCAGTCCTGGGCCATCAATTGCAAACTGAGGCTGCACCTTCACCAGCGGCCTTCCATGGCCTCTCACTGTGCTGAGCCTCAGCTGCTCTTCATGACCCCTTCGTACTGTCAAAACCAGTACCACCTAGGTGACTCTTACACATTACCAAGTCCTGCTACAGCATAAGGTATAACCTTAGCTATCTCTGGAACACAACATCTTTGTGCTCTCAGAAAACACTTTCGAGAAGATGTTACCTCAGTGATGCTGGTCTCTTCTTAATCACCGCTAATTTCTTAGCTCCATCTAACCTAACCGGCATCAATAGTCCCAGTAATGCAAAGTTTTCACTTTAGTAGTTCTGGTATCTTGTTAATCACAGGTGATACTTCAGCCCCAGCTAACCAGAACCACAGAATCTTCACAATCAAAACAACATGACCCTGATAAGAGTCTTTAATCTTCCCTCTGAAATTTTACAAGCCAGGCCTCCATCTCTGCACTGTTCTCAACATGATCTTCCAAGCTCCCACAGAACATTCCACAGAGTTCTTAACAAACAGTGGCTCTTCTAGCTCAAAGTTCCAAAGTCCTTCCACAGTCCTCCCCAAAACATGGTCAGGTTGTCACAGGAATACCCCACTCCTGGTACCAATTTGTCTTAGTCAGGGTCTGAGAGTCTGGGTCTGGGTGGAGAGAGCCTGCTAGGAGTAAGCAGAACGGATGTGGCATCCCAATGAACTTGAGGCAAAGCCAGTCAGTGGCACCTTCCCACACTGTGGAGGTGGTTGGGCTCTGTGAGTAACCAGAATAGTGAGTATTGCCCAGTGGCGAAAGGGCCCCTGGCCACACCTCCAGACACAGCAGAGGAGAAGCCTCTGGAAATAAGAAAGAAGTAGGGGTCAAAGGGCACTTTGGTCCTACCTGCTCTTCTTCGAATGGGTTTCCTCAGCTTGCTTCATGACTCGACTTCTCACACAACACCAATCTTCATCTTCATTTTTTTTTAAAAAAGGATTCATTTTTTATTTATTTTATGTGTGAGTAAGTACACTGTAGCTGTACAGATGGCCGTCAGCCATCATGTGTGTGGCTGCTGGGAACTGAACTCAGGACCTCTGCTGGCCCCGCTCACTCTGGCGTAATACACTGTAGCTGTCTTCAGACGCACCAGAAGAGGGCATCTGATCTCATTACGGGTGGTGATGAGCCACCATGTGGTTGCTGGGATCCGAACAAAGGACCTTCGGAAGAGTAGTCGGTGCTCTTACCCACTGAGCCATCTCACCAGCCGCATCTGTTCACTTATTTACTAGTTATGGGATACTCGTATCATGGCATATGTGTTTGAAGGTCAGAGGACAACGTGTGAGATTTGGTTCTCTTCTAAGGATCCAACTCAGATTGTCTGGCGGTAAGTACGTTTACCCCATGAGCCATCTTGCTGGCCTCTATTTCCTGAGGACCTATTGTTTGCCGGATACTGTTGCCATGGCAGGCAGAAAAGGCATTGCCGCTCTCTTGACCTGTCTATGCCACCTAAGTTCAAGGGTCACACATCCAGGTATCTGGCTAGAGTTCAGCTTCCTCAGCACAGCTCAGCCTGCAACTGACGGGAGCCCGGGAGTCACCTGACCCGTGTAAGCCTGCCGTTTCTCATCTCCATTGCTCTTCGGTCTCCCTCTGATGAGAAGCTGAAACAAGGCCCTGGAACGGACACCTTAATAGTGCAGGATACCATGCTTCCGTCACTGTCTTCAGCTCCTGTTCCTGGGGAACTTGCCTTGAGCCTGCAGAGGCGTGGGTGCTCCTGGTATCAAGTGGGGGACCATGGATTCCCACAAATAATGTATAATGCACGGGTCAGCAAGACAGAGCTGCATCTCCAGCCTATGTCAGTCAGCAGTGGTAAAGGTGCCGCTACTCCTCATGCCGTGGATTGGTCCATCGCACCCGCCTTGGATGCTGCTGTGTGTTTGGAGCCCGCCCAGTGTGTTGTCTCTAGGAGGGTGTTTTTCTTTACCCATTCTACTTTATACAGGAGAAGACCACGGCTGCCAAGGAAGGGCACACAAGTGACCGGAGTGGCTTCACCTGCATCTGCCTCACTGGCAAATCTGCTCTCATGTTCCTTGGATTCCACGGGGTCTGTTGTCCCTTCTGCCCAACCCATAACCATGCTGTGTGTGTGTTATTTAAGTGGCTCATTTACCACTTCCTGTGTCCAGCTTCTGTGGTATTGTCCATGTACCTTATTGATGGTCTGCCTTTGCAGCCACGGTGGCCACCAGGTGTTGACCTGTACTGAAAACTTTAAATCTGTTTGTTTACTTATTGTAGCGTGTGCGTGTATGTGTGCATGCGTGTGTGTGAGTGTATGTGTGTGTACGTGTGTACGTGCGCTTGTGTGCATGTATATGCGTATGCGTGTGTATGTGAGCATGTGAGTGTGTGTATGTATGAATATCTGCACATGTGCACATCATGCCATGCACAGAGGTCAAAGGCTAGTTTTGTGGAGTCGATTGTGTCCTTCCACCTTTACATGGGTCCCAGAGATTGAACTCAGGTTTTCTTTCTTCCTTTTTTTTTTTTCTTTTTGGTTTTTCGAGACAGGGTTTCTCTGTGTAGCCCTGGCTGTCCTGGAACTGACTCTGTAGACCAGGCCAGCCTTGAACTCAGAAATCCGCCTGCCTCTGCCTTCCAAGTGCTGGGATTAAAGGCGTGCGCCACCACGGCCTGGCTGAACTTAGGTTTTCAGGCTTGAGCTGTGAACACCTTTACCTGCTTGGTCACGTCTCCACCGCCACCCCTTTTTGAGCCAGGGTTTTAAAACCCACTTGAACTTCTAACCCTCCTGCCTCTGTGCCTCTGCCCTCTGAGTGGAGCAGAACTTGGCCTCCATAAGCGCACTGGTTTGGCTGGTAGTGCGCCTAAACTTTTAGGGAGACCCAGGCTTGCATTTGCTCCCTGTCCCCAGCCTTGCTAGCTCACTGGATTCTGGAGGCTAGTAACAGCTACACTGTGGCCTCCACTCGCTCAAGGAATTGCTCTTGAAATCCTCTCAGATGGCCCTTTTCTGCACATTAAAAAGAGAAGGGATGGTCACTGCACACCTTCAATCCAAGCACTGGAGGCAGAGGCAGCCATATCTCTGAATTCGAGGCCAGCCTGGTCTACAGAGTGAGTTCCAGGACAGCCAGGGCTACACAGGGAAACCCGGTGAGAAGGGACAAAGAACTTGGGGGAGTTACTCCTAAGCTGCAAATGACTTGACAGTGGTGGCCTAGGTCATTGACTTCTGCATCCAGGGGTCCTCCTGTCATCTGTGTGTCCCCGATGCCACCATGTCCACAACTGCACAGGGTTCACAGGCACAGAGAAATCTGGGGGGTGGAGATGGAGGTTGGAGCCTGGCAGGGACAGCATCGCACAGTCCCCTTCTTCCTCTGTCACTGGCTCATAGAATCCTCATGTTGAGACCTGCAGGTCTCTCTCCTCACCCCCGACTCCTGCCTGCAGCGACCTGTCTCAGGAAGCATCCTGCCTGGGAGGTGAGTCACAGGAGCTGTTGATCTTGGTCCCTGAGGGTTTGACTAGGGAAGCCAGTACAGGCAAGTGGGTGTGGTGACCTGGTGGCTGGGCTGTTGCTGTTCATGGGGTGAGGCCTCCGACCACCTTCGCCCCTCACTCCACTCCTGTCCTTGTTTCTCTTTTAGAAATGAAGAAAGAGTGGGAGGTCGAATGGCTCACCAGCCAATCAGTGACAGAATTGGGTTTGAACCTTGGTCACCTGGCTGTGACAGCCCCAGGCCTGCCTTAGAGACCACAAGAAGGCTCTGCCTCCCCCACATCCCCCCCAGAACCAAGCTGCACGCGGGCTCAAGCCCATACCTGCCCGCCCTGCTTGGACACTGCCTTTAGTGTCAAGCTGGTGCCTTCAGGGTCTAGAATGAGGCCTTTGAGGCAGGACCCACTCCAGCCTCCTCCTGCTGCTCCAGGAGGGAGGTAGACGTTCAGAGAACTGCTATTTTAAAAAAAGTTTTTAATTAAAAAATGTGGGTGGGTGGCTGGAGAGCTGGCCCCATGTTATAGAAACAACACAACACCACAAAACCCACTGACCCTAACCGGTGGCTCTTACAGAGGAGCCAAGTGTGTAAAGGTCTCGGTTGCCGTGTTAAACACAACCACACAAGCAAAGCAACCTGGGGAGGAAAGGGTTTAGATCACCTTCTACTTCTGCTTCCGGGTTACTCTCTATCACTAAAGGAAGCCTGGGCACGAGCCTGGGCAGGAACCTGAGGCAGGAGCCTGGGCAGGAGCCTGGGCAGGAGCCGACACAGAGCCCTGAAGGGTCGCTGCTCACTGGCTTGCTCCTCATGGCTTACTCTTTGCTTTCCTATACACTCTATGACCACCTGCCCGGGGACGACATCACCCAGGGAGCTGGGCCCTCCCACATCAATCACAATCAAGAAAATGTCCCACAGGCTTACCTACAGGCTCATCTGATGGAGGCAGTTTCTCGGTTGGGGCTCCCTCTTCTCAGATGACCCTATCCTGTGTCAAGTTGAAGACTATTAACCAAGACACCGGGCTTGATTTCCAGCCTCCATGTGGTGGTTTACAACTCTCCCTAACTCAAGTTCTAGGAGATCTGGTGCCCTCCTCTGACCTTCATAGCACTAGGCGTGCACGTGGTACACGTATATGCACGCAGAAAAAAATACAATAAGATAAGATAAAAGTAAATCTTGTATTACATTTATTTGTGTGTGCGCATGTATGAATGTGAGGGTATGTGTGTGAGGGGGGTACGTGTGTCCCACAGTGAATGTGGCATTCAGAGGACAATCGTGAGTTGGTTCTCTCAGTCTAGCTGTATGTTCTTGAGGTCGAATGGGGCTTCCAAGCATGGAGTTAGGGACATCAAAGATCTGAAAGGCCAGCTCTGGGCAGGAGACAGGATGACCCAAGACAGACTCCGCTCTCAGCACTTATTTGTGGGTGACAGGCCATGACAATGGCTGGGGACAAGGCCAGGTTTGTTCTGATTCTCAGCTTGCCAGTCCCTTTCTCGAGATATGTGCTGTATGTATCCCACTTGAAATGGAGGTAAGTAACTGCCCAAAGTCACACAGCTGGGCACTGGGAACTGTGTTCTTAGTCTGTGGTACCTTGGAAACTGATGCCTGCTGGGAGGATCTCGAGAATAACCAGAGTCTAAGACTATGCAGTAACAGTTCTGTCTGCAGTCCAATCTGGTCTTAGGGCACTAGGGGTGCCTTGTGGGAAAGGTGGGGGACACCGAATGGGATGGTAAATGAGAGGTCTTTGGAATCAGAAGTAGGGGTTACCCTTGGCCTGTATGTGCGAAGGCACGCAGGTGCAACTGAGCATGGAGCTTGAGAAGTGGCAGGAGGCTAATGTTGGTGGGAGAGCCTAGTGGATGGGGCCAGAGGCACATGGAGTTTAGTATTAATCTAAGAACAATGGGGTGCCTTAGAGGGTTTTATAGCAGGGTTACCGGGCTTGGGGCCACAGCCTTCTGGGTTTGGGACTCCAGACCTCAATAAGCCAATTAAAGTAGCTCATGTACAGTGAAACACAGAAAAGGAAATGAGCTTAGTGTGGCCACATCAGGAGGATATCTAGAGATCCAGGAACTTCCCAAGTCCTTAGGGATCCTGGCCTGAGGGTGGGGCTTAAATAACAATAGATTTGCATAACTAAGCAGTCAAGGCGTGAAGAGCCCGTGGGTCACCTCCTCAGTCCATTTCCAGAGCAAGGTCATCAGATTAGATGTTAATCTTATTCTGGGTAACTAGTTCCCACCTCAGGTTGCCCCCTAGGCTCTAGCCATTTATTCTCTCAACAGGAGAATACTGAGGAACTTTCCATATTTTTTTTTTTTTCACTAGACTGAAAGCTAAAAAGAGGGTCATCAGAATAGAATGCGTGCCCTCCTGCCAGACAGGCTGGGTATGGCTGACCTCTTCAGTGCTGTTGGCAACATTTAGAGACTTACCTGGGAGCCGAGGAGGGCACCTGAGTGAGCGCACCCCACACTCCACCCCTAAAGTAGGCTTTAGCTCCAAGGAATGAACTCACTTGGAAACTTGCTGAGCTCTGGGCTCCCTGAAACCCCCACTTCAGGGGTTTGGGCCCCTCATCCAACCAAAGGAGAGGTCCGCCCTTAGAGCAGTAGATCAAGGCTCTGGAAAACAGAGCTTAACTTGCACACAAGGGCGAGCCACCTGCAGACTGTTCAGGTCTGTGGGAAGGGAGCGCTGAGCCAGGCCTGAGCCTGAGTGTGTCCCCTCAGGTCTGCAGGAGATCACAGCAGATGTCTGCAGCCAGCCTGTCCCTAGTCAGTCCGTGTGTCCAGAGGCTCAGAAGCAGGTGTCTGTCAGCCCCATCTGCAGCCAGCTTGGCCCTGCCATCCATCTGCCCGTGTGTTCAGAGGCTCAGAAGCTCACAAATTTGTTGTAAACCACTGTTTGTTTTCTGCCAAGCCAAAACATCTTGTTCATGAGGTGTCACCTTGATTAATTTTCTCCACGAGGAGAGAGGTACTTTCCAGGGAAGGAAGGATCCAAGACTCACTCAGGGCAGAGCCAGCTGGGCCTACTGCCCATACAGCAGTCGGTCTGGCTATGGTGGCCCTGCTGGATCTTCACCCTGATCCGGCAGGGCCAGAAGGGGCTAGGAAGCCAGATGATTCCAGTCTGCTCAAAGGATAAATAGTCAGAGGCCCTGATGGCAGGAGGGACACTTTGCCCACAGTAGAGGAGGCAGGAAAAGAAACAGGGGTGGGGGTGGGGGGATGGGAGCAGATTCTCCCATTTGGGAAAAAGCTAGATGTCAGGAATTTTGTTATTTTTGAAACAATGTCTCACTTTCCAGCCCAGGCCTAGGCCCAGAACTTGCCATGTAGACCCGATTGGCTTCAAACTAAAGAGTTCTATACTTTATGAAGATTGGCATTTGTCCAGCAGGTTGGACCCCAGCAAGGCTTAGATTGGGTATACAGATAAACCACCTCTAATTGCAGCATTTGGGATGCAGAGGCAGGAGGATCAGAAGTTTCAGGTCATCCTCAGATTAGCTAGAGATGACTTTGAACTCCTGATCCTCCTGCCTCTGGCTCTACCCCTTCAGAGGCCTCTGAGACCAGAAGCATGACTGAGGGGCGTCTGTCCATGAGGTTGTCCTAGCCCCAGCCCAGCCTCCCCAGCTCTTAGCTTTGGCCCCTGAGTCTGCCGTCTATAACAACTTCAGAGACAGGTGACTCCACTCTACAGTGAAGGGGCTCTAGGCTCAAAGACCCCACAGTGTCCCTCTCCCTGCTTGTGTGCTCTCTGGGTGGACCACAGCCCGTCCTGCCCATGGTGACATGTGGGCGGAAGGATCTGCCCCGAGCTATGAAGTCCCAGAGGGGCCCTGGGTAGGATCCTTTCGCTACTATCTACCCAGTTACATTTCCAGTACCTGCCGGGGGCATGTGCTCTTCCATAAGGTTGTGCACCCAGTAGGTGCTCAATAAATTCCAGAGTTATCTGACCTTCCAGCTCTGTCTGGCTACGTCTGACAGCCTAGAGCTGGCAGAGAAGAAATGGCGGCTGTAGGGAATGCTGCCCTGCCCCGGCTGGCCTGTAGGGGTCGTCCTTGGGTGCTAGGCTTAAGTCCCTCCCTTCCCCACCCCCAGCCAGAAGGAGAGCGGCTTAGCGGGGGCCCTCCTCCCCCAGCGGGGGGCCCCAGGAGGGCCTTGGGGAGGAGCCTGCATGGCGGAGCTGGGAGGGCTCTTGCGCTAACACAAAGCCGCCAGGGGAGGTTCCTGGCGCCTGCTGGCAGCTCGGAACCCGCTTCTTTCTCTTCCTGCCTTCAGCAGTCCTTGTGGTAAAAACGCCGCATGACAGATGGTTAATACTGAAACAAGGATGGAGGCCCTGTCCCACACCTCCCCAGCACCCAGCCTCCTACACAACCGTGTGTGTGTGTGTGTGTGTGTGTGTGTGTGTGTGTGTGCGCGCGCGCGCTCACGTTCATGCCACAGCAGCAAGCAACCTGTAGTGGTCGGAGTACAAGAGGTCAAATTGTTTCTGGTTTTTGTTTTTGTTTTTGCTTTTTTGCTGTTTTGGTTTTTTTGACAGGATCTTGTGTAACACTGATTGGGTTGGAATTCTTGCTTTGTAGACCAGGGTGGCCTTGAACTCGCCTGCCTCTTCTTGCCATATTCTGGTCTTAAAGGTAAGCACCACCATGTCTGGCTTAGAGAACAATTCGTGGGCATTGGATCTTTCCACCATGTGGCTCCCTAGGATGGGCCATTTGTCAGGCTTAGTAGCAAACACCTTTACCCACTGAGCCATCTCCTTGGCCCTGACACGCGTTTTCACGTGGTGGTGTTCTTGTTGAAGCTTTGGGGAGAGTGAGTTGGATGCCCATTATGACCGTGAGAAGTTTTTATTTGGGGGGGGGCTGTTTGTGTAAGCAGACTGAGAAGCAGAAGCACCCCAACTTATTATCCGGTGGGACCCACTCCTAACTCCCTTCTCCCAACTCTGTGTCGTCCTCTGATGTCTGGCGCTTGCATGGTGACATATCAATGTGACCTGCCTCTCTCTACTCCTGGGATCTCAAGAGCATCCAACCCAGGAGTAACAACCAGAAAGGTGTCCAGATATAGCCACATGCCCCTCGGAGGCCAGATGTCCATCCTGGGCTATCAAATGGCCGATGGCTGTGCATCAAAGCCCAAGGCCAAGGGATCCACCCTGTGTCCTCTGAATTATCTGTGGTAGCTTCCAGAAGGAACCCTCACCCAGCTCAGGAGGTAACGCCCTTGCCGCGGAAGCACGAGAACGTGAGTTCGATCCCCTGACTCCGAATTACAAAAGCAGGGTGTGCAACCAAGTATGACTACAGGGTACGTGGCAAGTGGAACAGAGCTTCAGGAGTTTAAAGTCATCCATAGTAAGCTCAAGACCAGCCTGGCACATATGAGCCTCTTGTCTAAAAATTAAAATAGTGCCAGTCGGTAGTGATGGCACCATTGTAACCGCAGAGCTGGGGAGTGAGACGGGCAGACCTGGGGCTCACCAGCTGGCCAGCCTGGCCTGCTGGGTAAGGTCCAGGGCAGGGACAGACTCTTCTCAAACCATAGGCTCAGCTGTGAGACCTAGGCCTGATACCCTGACACCCACCTGACCCCAAGAGGGAAAGAAGGCAGAAGGATCAGTAAATCATGGCCCGTTCCAACTACACAGACAGAGTCCAGGGCCAGCCTGGGCTGTGTGAAGCCCTGTGTCAACACAACAGAAAACTGAGCTGGCAAGATGGCTTAGCTAGTAAGAGGCACCTGCCACCAAGCCTAGGGCGCTTACATGATCCCCAAAAGCACATTGAATGAAAGAAGAAATAAGAGCCGGGCGGTGGCGGCGCACGCCTTTAATCCAAGCACTTGGGTGGCAGAGGCAGGCGGATTTCTGAGTTTTGAGGCCAGCCTGGTCTACAGAGTGAGTTCCGGGACAGCCAGGGCTACACAGAGAAACCCTGTCTCGAAAAAGCAAACAAAAAAAAAAAAAAAAAAGGAAAGGAACAAGATTGCTTTCAGGTTTTGGCACCAGATAAATGAAATGGATGCAGTAAAGAATCCCAAGAAGCCTCGCAAGCTTAAAGAAAAACATTTATTACAGAACATCTTAAGG
>JADRCD010191701.1:0-12183 GCA_019843815.1 Montemys delectorum | reverse complement strand
TGTATATATGTGTGAGTGTGTATATGTTTGTGTGAGTGTGTGTGAGTCTGAGTGTGTGTGTGTGTAGTCCAAGGCACAATGTTAGATAACACCATTCATTCCCTACCCTTTTTGAGACAGTCTCTTGTTGAACCTAAAGCTCACTGCTTCAGCTAGTGTTCATAGCCTGCAGACTTCTGGGATCCTCTTGACCCTCTTCCTCCAATGCGTTGGTTATGGATATCCATGCCAAATGCCAGGTTTTATGTGAGGACTGGGGATCTGAATTCAGGTCTCGCTTTCCTAGCAAGGGTTCTTCCCCACTGAGACCTCTCCCAAACCCCTATTTCAAAACTTTACAAAACACAAGACAACGGTATGGACTTTATTATACAAACTGAATAAATGTGCTGACAGTGAATTTAAAAGATCTGTGAAGAAGCATTATTAATGGAACTGCCAGAGGGTATTGATCAACAGAGAAATGTGTTTTAATGTCAAGTTCCCCCATAGCCTCATGGCTCCCAGATAATGATACAGTTTTGGAAAGTTGTGGCACCTTTGTGACATAGAGGGTATGAAAAAGGGTAGGTATTCTTCAAGTCTTATAGCCTACCCAGTTCTTAGCCACTGTGTCCAGCCTCCTTAGATAGTATCAATGTCACAGGCTGCCTTTCTCCACATATTGCTGTCACAGCTACAGCTATTCTTGCTATCATGGCTTCCCTGCCATGATGACTCAAACTCCAGACTACGAGCCCAAATCATCCTCCCTTAAGTTGCTTTCACCAGACTCTATGCCACATCAAGGAGAAAAATCACTAACACAGTAACCAGAATAAAGTCGAGCCCTCTGAGGATATCGCTGTTCTGTGAACCACGGCTACTAGATATGTATACTAATAAACAACAGCTGTGTCCCTCAAATGTCTCTCTCTACAGCTTAAAAGGTGTTCTGATTAGAAACTTTGTTTTTAAGTTCCAAAAGAAGCGCAGCAGCGGGCACACAGGCCATTTATAGATTTTCATTGGCTTGTTGTTCCTTTATACACAGCAGGAGGACAGCGCCCATGCAGAAGGATATTCCATTGGTTCTAACAGGTCTGCTGCAGATGAATGCCCAATGGCATTTGTGTAAGAGAAATTGTTTCCTCTTCGTTCCTATTCAGCGGCCATGATCTGAGGATTAAACACTCTATCAAATAACTATGTTTCTGGCCAGAGAGTTGATTGCCAGGAAACGAGCAGCATAAAAACATTCCTCCACAAGCCAGGTGGCTCCAGATCTCGCTCCATCTCCTTCTTACAGTAATAGAGATATTAAGAAGGGCATGAGCCTTCAGCAAGCAGTAAGTCCAGGCAGAACATCGGAGGTGGCCCTTCAACTAATTGTAACAAGTCATTTTCCTACGGGTTAGAGGCAACAGGCTTACAGGTTCCTCTTTATTTTAAACCTGTCACTATGTTGCTTGTTAATAAATATGAATAGGACTGGTTATGCAAAGTCAAGCTGTGATGGGGTGATCTTCCAAGCCAGGATCCAAAAGAGATAATATCTAAGGCTCTGAAGTATGAGGTTCTCTGCCCCCCCTCTCTCTTTCTGTGTGTGTGTGTGTGTGTGTGGTGTGTGTGTGGTGTGTGTGTGGTGTGTGTGTGGTGTGTGTGTGGTGTGTGTGTGGTGTGTGTGTGTCCAGTGTTAGAGAGTTAAACCAGGATCCCATACAAACAAGCTACCTCTGAGGTTCCCACTAACCCTCTGCTCTGCGGTCCTAACACAGAGCACAAGGGAACACGCACATCTGGCTCTCTTCAATTCTGGGCTGTTTTAAAGCTCTGGTGCCAGCTCTTTGCCACTAGATGTATATTTAGCATATTGGAAGGAAAACCACAAACAAGAATTTTACATAGGATTTAATCTGATAATTACATGGATATCTGAAAGCCAGACAGGAAAGGGTAATGAAAGCAATATAATTAAATAACTTGGATGAGGCAGAACTACTACAGGAGAGAACCAGAGAACCAGGGCTAGGCTTTATCAAAGAAGGGATTCAAAGAGAAAGTTGATAAGGGATTACATTCCCTTTCAAAAGACTGATGGGAGTTAATCCCTAAGCGTCCCTTAACCCAGTGCTCAGGTTCAGGAAGAATCAGATTCTCACTGAGAAAAGAACAGAAAGAAGTAATGTTGGCCTTTTCCCAGGTCAATTCATCCAGTTCCAGGGGCTTGGGAACGGAGATAAACCATGAGAAACTTGGACTCCCTAAGAATACTATTCTATAAACATCAATTATTTTCAGTTAACTGGTGTCAATGTAGCATTTCTACTTGCCAAACTCTTCTAAGATATTTCAAAGGCCAGGAAAATGATGCTTTGAGAGAACGGGCATCATTTCCTGGAGGTCCCAGATGGTGAGGTGGAGGGGTTAAGTGAGTCGCCTCAGGCCACATACTTCATTTTGAGGTATCAGGTGCCAACATGGGATTATCTCTCCACGTCTGACTCTGTGCAGCACATAAACCTTCCTGAGGTAAAATACATCATATGGCACCTGCTGTTCATACAATATGAAGGCCTCTCCTGAGGAGTCTAGACCTCCTGAAATTCATCTTTAGAGATGCCCAGAAGACGTTTATCTAGGGCTCCCTTGCCGAGTGTGGGGTTCTCATCCTGTTCATTCAGCAGCAAGTAGGGGAGGCTTGTTTAAAGCACAGGTGTGAAACGGGTGTGAATTGGCACCAGTAGCTAGATTGAGAAAGTCACAGGCAAACACTCACATCCTCTAAAAGGTAACTTGTCATTTAAGAAACCAAGGACACTTCTCTTCTCCCAGTGTGGTAAAGGTAATGTGCTAGGAACTGGAAGGGGAAGAGAGCAAACGAAGGTAGGCTCATTATGTTTTTTTTGTTTTGTTTTGTTTTGTTTTGTTTTGTTTTGTTTTGTCTTGTTTCTTTGGTTTTATTTTTTGTTCTCCATTAATTAATTTATTTATTCACTTTTCATCCCAATCGTAGCTCCGCCCCCTACTCCAAGGCTGCATCTCACCTAGCTCCTCCCTCATCTGCTTTTCTGGTGTCACTGGGAGAAAACGAATCTAGTCCTGTGGAGTTGGGCTCAGTTTTTTTCTTCTTTTTGTTGTTGTTTTGTTTGTTTGTTTGTTTGTTTGTTTTGACCCTTGAACTCCCCCGCTCACTAGCCTGGTGAATTTGAACCTTTTTTTCTTGTCTGTGAAGAAGAAAAAGTATTTATTAGAGAATGTCTATAAGTTATAAGCTAAATCATATTCCTTTCTGGACCCCTAAAGGTTCAAACCCCTAGTACCTCAGAACATGACCTTCTTTAGAAATAGGATTTTTGGGGGTTTTTTTGTTGTTGGTTTATATTTTTGTTTATTTTTTAATACTTATTTATTTATTTTTTGAGGCAGGGTTTGTCTGTGCATCCCTGGCTGCCCTGGAACTCACTCTATGGACCAGGCTGGCTTTGAACTCAGAGATCTGCCTATCTCTGCCTCCTGAGTGCTGAGATTAAAGGTGAGTACTACCACTAGCAGCTTTAGAAATAGAATCTCTACATACACAGTCATATTAAGATAAGGTCATTGGGTAGGCTGTGTTCTAGTGTATCTGGTATCAGAAGGAGGAATTAGGCTGTGGCTGCGGTTCAGGGCTAGAGTATTTAGCTAGTAGGCACAGAGACCCAAACTGAGCCCTCAACACCGCAGTACATCCCGCAAATAAATAAGAAGCACACAGGACACAGGCGCTGGTGGGAGATAGACTAGAGATGCAGAAGAATGTCCTATGAAAATAGAAGTTAAGGGGATGACTCTACAAGCCACAGAAGGTCAATGATTGCTGGCAAGGCGTTTAAAGCTGGAAAGAGGCACGCAAGGCAAAGGTCCTCCCCAACTAGTTTCAAAAAGAAAGTGGCCGTGCCATCTTCTTATTCGTTCTAGTTTTCGAAACGGCAGGACAATAAACCTGTGTGCTCTAAGCCATCCAGTTCTCAATACTTGGCTACAGTATTAGGAAATTACTGTGCCATCCATATTAGAACTACACAGCACCCAGCACCCAGCAGTTCCTCGATCCATCCATGTCACTTCTCAGTGAAGAAGTTATGCAGAGGTCTAGAGACAACTCTCATTTGCTTCCATCTTGAACTTCACTCTGATCCACTGATGAGGAGATAGGTCTTGGCTCATGCTGGAGCAGACACGCATTCTCCAGGTGGGTGTTAGAACTTATCAGATCCGTAGGGGAATCTCTGGGTTAAGACAGGGCTGAGCCAAAATTCCAAGGTCTCAACTAAACCAGATGAAGCCCCCGACCAAAGCATAATCTACCACTTATTGGGAAAGAGCTGAAATGCCCTTCTTCAAGGCATAGCATCCGATCTGACCTAATCCCTCCTGCCCCACCACTGGGACTTCATCTCTCTTGCAGGATCAGCCACGCCCCAGGTTCTAGGACAACCGAGTCCTTAAAAGATGCTGTTAGGGAAGCTCTGCTTGAAAAGCTGGAGCAGAGACTGAGGAAGGCTCTGGAACCAGATGGGTGAGTCATTCCTGAGATCTTGGTTTCCTCCTTTGAAAAATGATCGTGAACATGATTCCATCCTTCTTGTGGGCTTGTTGGTGGATTTGTCGTCCTAACCTAGCCAAAGCTGGAGCTTGAATCTAAAGTCACGACTGCTTTCCCATGTCTCGTGTGTGCGATCTTTCCTTCACTATGGTTGCAGGTCTGGTCCCCATCTGTTCTCCAGCAACGGAAAGAAGCTGGCTTCTTAACCTAAGGCCCACGCCCTTGTTTTGAATACTTGCCTAATAGCTTCTCTAGAACAAGGACCCGGATGAGGCTCTTGCTGCCTCCTCCCCTATTGTCAGGGAGGAGTCTGTGTCTGTGGCCCCACTTTCTTCCCAAAGAGATATTTGATGCTGTTTAGCCGCTGGCATGTGCAAAGGTTTGAACTCTCCACCCTAGGGTCCACCTTTTCATGGTGGCCTTTCTCTCCCCCTCTCTCCCTCCTCCCTTTTCTTCCTCCTTCCATGGTATATGTATGTCCACGTGTGTGTGTGTGTGCTCATGTATGTGTGGTACACATGCACATATATGAATCTAGAAGCCAGAGGCCAATCTCAATCCTCTTCCCTCATCACTTTTTTTTTTTTTTTTTTTTTAACACAGACTCTTCCACTAAGACTGAAGTTCACTGATTTGGCAAGCCTCGATGACCACAGACTCCAAGGTGGCTCTATTTCCAGCCCCTCAGTGCTAGGATTACAAGTGTGTACCAACAGGCTGCGGATTTTTACATGCTTACTGAGAATCTACGCTTGGGTCTTTATGCCTGCGTGGCCAACACTTTACCAACTAAGCTATCTGCTCAGCCCCTCGTGGTGTCATCTTTGACCCTCTGTCTTAACTTCCCCAGGGATGACAAGCAGTAGGGCTGTCACCTGCTGCAGCCCGCTACAGCGGATGTCCTTTATATAAGCAGATGAGTTGTCGGCTGAAAAATATGCTAGGACATAATGCAAGCAAGGCTCTGGCATCTCTTTTTTTTTTTTTTTTTTTTTTTGGTCCAGATTTCTGCAAGGAGCTTCTCACTAACAGCAGCCTGTCTTGACTTCACCAAAATGGGTTTCCTCGTTTTGACCACAAAATTGTCAAAACACTAAAAACATGTGGGGCTGCACGGGTCCTTGAAAATGTTTATTTAATAATGTCAGACCCATCGCTCATATGGTGTTGCACTGGATCCCATAATACGGTCTTATTTTATCTTAAACAGCGCGGGACAGCAACACTGGGAAGTGAGTCTGCCTCTTTTCAAGTTACTTTAAGCTCAGTTTGCATTAGCTGTTCTCTCTATAGCTTCAGTGGATGCCGTTGAAGGAGAAATATCAATAGTGCCTCGTAAAAACAAACAGAAATTCAACCACATTTTATCCCTATTTCCCCCACATTTTATTCTATTATTTACGTTTCTCATTGCTCTGACAAAAACACTTGGCCACTGCAGCTTAAGGAAAGAATGTTTACTTGTTTCCATAGGGCAGGAAGGGCCCAGGTGGGCTGGGAAGGCGTGGCACAACGTAGCCTATCATGTAACAGCAGGCAGGAAGGAAAGGGAGAGATGAATGGTGATCCGGGTTACTTTCTTTCATTCTTTCCCTGCCCTTCTTACTCAGGCTGTAACTCATGGGGTGAAGCAATCTACATTAAAGGTGGGTCTTCCCTCTCAGGTAAACATTTATGGAAACACCCTCATAAACATGCCCCATAGCATGTCTGTCTCTGAGGTGACTCCCATTCTAGTCAAGTTGACCATGAATACTAACCATTGCCTATACAATATGGCTGGACAACTGAAAAGACAAAGATGTAGGGAGGAAGGCGGTTCAGCTGACATTAGCTAAGTACTAACTATATTTCATACTCTGCAAATTCATACCACATAAGTAACGTGACAGAGTCCTCACAATGAATTTTCAAGTTAGGTATGCATCATATCCTTTCTTCATATAGATGAAGGAGCTAAGGTACCATAGAGGCTAAATAATTTGATCAAGAGTCAAAACCTACGCATGCTATGATTTGACCCTAAGTCAAAGACCAACCCTTGCACAATCAGAAATAAAACTCTTATGTTGTTTCTTCCCCTTTTTCCACTTAAGTTGGTTCCTACAGCACAGTGGAGTTAGCCAAAGCATACTCCTTCCAACTCTACTCTGTGACATTTGCTTGTGAGAGTCATAGCTCTTCAAGGCTACCCTCACTGTCCCACCCCACCCCCCTGCATAGAGCACAGTCATAGTTGACCTCGGGAATGAGGTTTCAGGAGCTTTGATTCAGTTCCATTAACCAACCCTGAGAGAGGCTTGAGACAAGGGAACATTAGAACTGGCCTATCGCCGTTGAAGGAGCCCACCCTGAGAGGGCTAGGAACTTTGATGAAAATTTTAAGAATGTAGGTAGGAAATGAATGGCAAAAACTTTCCCATCCCCCTACCCCAATCAAAGAAAATGGCTTTAGGAAGCTAGGCCTCAACCCCTATTCCTGTCTATGCCTCGTAAATCTACCCCAGGTAACCTTCAGGGGATTAGAGTGGGTGGATTACTCCCTAGCAATGACAGGAATTCCATCTATAGGCCAATTAGAACGCACCAGATCTGCCAGGAAAGCGTTTTACTCACTTGACTTTATTGGTTTCATAAAACAAGTGAAAGAAATCAGCAAGCTCACCCTCCTGGCCAAGATGCAAGGCGAACAGCCAGAGGCTGCACTGGCTCCTGGCTGCGACCCTTCTCCTAGCATGCTGTCCTGACCTAATGCCACCCGTACAGCAAGCACCTCGTCTCAGCACCCCTGAGTGTATGACCTGCATCCTTGGGGAATTCATACTGTTTTTCTGAGCCTCGGCGTCCTTGTCTGTCAGTTTCAGTTGAGGCCACTTTATAGAAGCTTGGATGTACTTAATTTAAAAATCTTAAAGGAAGCCAACTACTTAGATATGCAGAGCATCACCTCCACTCTGCCTTCACTTCCCACATTACACTCCTGGGTTGGTGTTTAAGCCTAAACATAAATTAAGTGCAAGCAGTGAAGAGAGAGAGGAAGAAAGGAGAGGGAGAAAGAGAGAATGTGTGTCCCTAGCTTGCCTTTTCTTTCTTTCTTTGTCACTTCTCAAGGTTTCTGGGAAAGGAGCAAGAGGAACAGACCGCCCTTCTCCAGCCCCCTCCCCGCCCCCACTCTCTCACCCCCACCCCCGCCCCAGGCCAGAGATAGACACTTTCTACTACTCCCTCTTGTCTCCTCCCCTATCCTCATCAGAGCAGGCAAGGATGTGAAAGCTGAGTGAGTTAATTCCAGTATTTGCCTGACCTTCGTCAGGCAGGGACAGCGTGTGGCTCAGGTGCTTTTCTGGGGTCCACTACGGGCTTTTAGGAATCTGTCCTCGGAGGCGTCCTGGTAAATCGGCCTGGTGGGCTAACCGGGCTAACGTCGCTCAAGACTGAGAGCAGAATCAACCCTCTTCCCTGAAAAAAAAATGTATATATATATATATATATATATATATATATATATATATATATATTATCTTTATCCCACACTGTGTTCAGTGCCCCAAACAATTACTGATGGTAATTAGCAGTCCAGAACAACAAGGACATTATATCTCGCTCAGCTGTACTGCCAGGGCTCGTGAGCAAAGGGCATTGTGTCTGAGCTCAGTCGCAGTGATTTGAAAATCCCCTGTGTGGACTCTGGGAAAACACGACCCTTGCCACTTCCCTTCTAACCTGGAGAACCAACCTCTGTTTATTAAGCTGCAGTTTCCTTTGGGGTAGAGTTCAAAAAAGAGGCATGAGAACTTGTGCTCAAGAAAACTGTCAGTTTGTTTGTAATTTCTGACAATCCTACTGCTTGGTGGGGTGTTTTACCACAGGCCAGTTCTCCTGCATGCACCTCTTGGGTTGTAAGGCTTCCCACAGCCTTGATGCTGTCAATATTGGAACACAAATGGGGGGTTGGGGGGTGGGAACCCACACACAACCATGAGGCAGGGAAGCAAAGGGGTGAGAAGTTACCACTCTTTAAACCACGGGAGGGGCTGGAAAGCCAACTTACCAAAATAGCAGTACAAAAAAATTTTTTTGAAAAACAAATTCACCACCAAACAGTTTCTCCTGCTCCATTTATTTCAACTAGTGTGGTATTAATAGAACGCCTAACAGCAGGGAGCAGGGAAATAAATGTATTCTCACTCACAGGGGAATGACTAAATGACTCACAAATGCAAAAATAAATAAATGGCTTCCCGTGAAAATCTGTATTACCCCAACTGAAACAACGAAGCTTTTTAACTGTAACCTAACATGCTAAATCCGATCAGTTTTATTTGAGGCCATAGATGGATCGAGCGATCAATCTCCATTATCCCTGATTCCTTTTCATCTTCATAGCGATATTTTTCTTCCTACAAGACATTTCTGTTCATTTCCTCAAGCCTTCCTCAGTCTAATGGCTGATTTTCCCACCAGGAAAAAAAAAATCCCACTTCCTCTTAGAGGGAACAAAGGAAACAGAACCAAGAAGGAAGCTTTAGAAGGCTAAATCTTGAGACTATTCAGTGAAGGGGAAACCACTCGGGGTGAGAGGAAGATAACAGGTAGATAAACACTGGGCACCCCAGCTTCTCTCAAACCTTCTGTTAAATGTTAACAGGTGCTGCCTCCTGACGCTATAAAAAGATCAACTTTTTGTCTCCTGTATAATTTGTGAACAGGTAGGCCCCGGAGGGCCTGAATGAGGTCATGCCAATTAACTCACCGGTTCCTGCAATCAGTGTGATAATGACATCCTTAGCAACCATGCTATCTCTACAGCACCATCCACCGCTGTGAAAACCTTCTTCATCTAAGCAGATTGGAGGGGGCCTAGCCAGAGCTGTGATCCAGGACCCTGCAGTCTGAGGACTACACTCACCTCTCCGCCCCCCCACTGACCCCCACCCCCGACTCCCACCCCCGACCCCCGACCCCAGGGATGCCCAGATACTCCCTAATACTAAAGAGGAACGAGGAAAACAAATCAAATCAAAACAAAAACAAAAAACAAAAATAAAATAACCTTTCTCCATCCAAAAAGCTGAGGCTCGGGACTCTCTGCAAAGTCTACAGCTGTTATGAGCGGGCTTTTCAGAACCGTCTTAACCGTCTTAGTCAGAGGAATTAATGATCTCTATGGGCCTCATCCAGCCCGCCTGCTCTGTTCCTATTTACCTCTTGCTTTAAAAACCCTTGTAACTGGGCTGCCTTTGCCAGTGGATGTTCACAGCTACTTCCTGGGATGAGATTTGATAAGCTGAAGGCAGTAGAACAGAAGGCATCGCAGTGTCCAAGATTAAAAGTGCTTTGAAAATTGAGCTTCCTGGGACACACTGACTATAGATGACAACCAGGACAGCAACCAAGAATACATCACGCAAGTGGGCAAACTTACCTCAACAAACTTAAGCTCTAAACATTTCAGTTTGAGTCAATACTTATTATATGAACCCTCTCCTACCTGCCCCTTGGTATAGTAGCTATTTGGGGAGACTTAATGAAAAAAAAAATGTGAGACAAATCAGTATATCTGTACTTTCAAGGAAGTTCGAATCTGTCTGGGAAAAAGGCAGGAGGAAAGAAAGGAGGTAGAGGTGAGAAGAGAGAGACAATAATGCCCCCCAAAACAACCGTGAGTAAAACAGGAAAGTAATCTTTACTGTGTGGAGTTCTCATGGATACAGACGGACATACTTAAAACACCAGGTCAGGACATTTAAATAGGTATTAAAACGAAAAGCAGGGCGAGAGGAAAGAGCTGGGGAAGGCGGAAAGCAGAAGCAATTGCAGAGAGGCTAAGGAGCAGCTAACACTCCCCAGGAAAGCAGAGAATGGGGCTAAGTAGACATCATCCATCCCCACTTCCCTGAGTATCTCTTTCCTGTAGCTTCAGATACCGGCTGGCAATCATGGTCTGAAAGCTTTCAGTGGGAAGTTCTGGAAGTAAGCAATTTTTGAATTGTGGTTGTGATGAAGTTGTTCCTGCTGACTGGCCTCTTCCTACCTGAATGACACCATGGGCCACCATACCTAAAGTTGTGTGTGTTACCTATCCATTAGTCCCTTGGGAGCTGTCTCAATTGTCAGACTGACTGTCCCGGGTAACACAGGGCTTCTGCTCAAAAATGTTTTATTTCATTTAATAATGGCCTCAAAGAACTAGAATAATGTGGCTTGCAATTCTATTATTGTCCATTGTTTAATGTTCTGTTACCATTAGTTCCTGTCATTAATCTCTTGCTCTGCCTAATTTATAAACTAAAGCTTATCATATATATACATATATACTATATATACATATACACACTATATATACATACTACATATATGCAGTGTTTATATTTATGTATACATACATAGTATTTACACATACATACAGGAAAGACATAATAGACACAGGGCTTGGTACTACCTGTGGTTTCGGGTGCCTACTGCATGTTTTGGAATATCTCGCTTGGATAAGAAGGAACTCTTGTACATCTCAGCACTCTCCATTTTGGTTCTACTGTATGGGAGACTCTTTATCAAAAATTTCAATAAAAATGTTTTATTTTGTGGTTTTTAGTTTTTATAACTTCCTTTGCCAACAGATTTTACTTTTTCTAAAATAATAGTGCTAGCACAAGGTAGGTAAAGCAAAAGAGAAAAGAAGGAAGAAAGGAAAGAAGGAAGGGAAGGAAGGAGACTGAGGGAGGGTCAGAGGGAGGGAGGAAGGGGAGAAGGAAAAAGGAAGAAGAGGAGAAGGGAGATGAAGGAAAGGATGGAGAGAGAGGAAGGGGGAGAAAGAAAGGAGACAGGATGGAAATGAAGGTAGAGGGGATGAAGGCAGAGGGGATGAAGGCAGCAGAGGGGAAGAATTTGCCAGTTGTCACACTGCTGATTAGCTATCACAGAGCCACCTACACTCTTCCAGGTCACTTCCAATTGTGTTTCAGATAGTGCTGTTCCCAGTTAGGGAGAAGGCAGAGAGGACTGGGGAAAGGAAGGAGGAAGGCAAGAGGGAGGGAGGGCGGGGGGGGGGGGCAGGAGTTAGCTGTGCAGGATGGAAATGGCCAATGGGAGAAGGGGGAGTGGAATTAACAGTGTGCAGCAGGCAGAGCTGAAGTAAGACTGTATTCTCAGCCTGAGTCCTTACACGCACATAGGTGGCAGCGCATGACAGGCCTATGACTTCAGCTGAGTCCTTACACGCACATGGGTGGCAGCGCATGACAGGCCTGTGACTTCAGAAAGGATTTGCAGAGCCAACGTTATCTGTAATGTCAGCAGTTACTATGTGTTTCTCATTGGAGGATATCAATTCTCTGTTTTCCTAATTGATTCCAGTAACATAGACACCCAGAATGCTGTGTACCCCTCACTGATTTCTGGGCAAACATTATTGAAATGTCAATATTTGCTCTTTTTCCTAGAACATCATTGTCAAAGGCTGCAAATCATTTGGGGGCACATCTCTGGTAGTTAATGTATGGAGAGTGCTGATCAAAGCTTATTATCATTATTATTATTATTATTATTATTATTATTATTATTATTATTAATGTTTTCTCTGGTCACAGGTCTGGCTAACTTACCAGCCATCATTG
>JADRCD010191700.1:16825-30840 GCA_019843815.1 Montemys delectorum | reverse complement strand
CATAATTGATTCATCAAGCAACCATTGAGAAGAATCAATCCCTTGATCTATTGTTGTTGCTCTATGTGGATGAGTAGACATTTATTCACATCTCTTCAAGAAAAGTCATGCAACGATCAGTTTGTAGTGTTCTCCTCTGTCCTGTGGACCAACACTAGATAAACACAAAATGATGTCCAGACTTAGGTATGTCTCAAGTAAAACCTACAATAGGTTAGCGATCCACATGGAAAACCAAATAAGTGGTTGTACTGTGTACTAAAAGAAGAGGAATCGGAAGCACATGAGGCATAGCGCTCAGACTGGAGCTCTCTCAGGTGGACTTGATACTATTTTGTAGTTAACAGGGAGAGTCAGAGGAATGTGTAACAGTAGCTAAGGGAGCCACATGTATTTAACTACTGCCTTTGCTGCATACAAGCTGTACACTTGAATAAGCTCGTTAACCTGGGTGGATCATCTTATGTCTATTATCAGCTAACATCCTCAAGATAAAATACTTAACACTGTGTCTGACCTATAGCAAACCTTCAGAAAATATAATAACATAAATAGTATGAAGGGAGATTTAATATTCAACTGCCATAGTGTCTCTTGAGTTTCATGTTGCACCAATGAGCCAAAATCCTTTTATAAGCTCTTAGTGACATCACTCTACTTCCTCAATGCCACTTCATTGTAACCCTCACCACAATTCTGATGTCATCTACAATGCTTTCGTATGCTCATCTAACCTCAATCACAAGGGTCTCCTGGCTGGCCCAAGAATGTACCAATAATGGTATCGTTTCCAAGTTGATTCTAGAGAGTGTGAAAAGATTAAGGCAGGATAGGAAGAGGCAAGAGAAGTACAAAAGTAGGACCTCAGAGAAGGTTAGAAAAAACTGAGGAACTATGAAATTAGAGATTTAAATCAAAGTTATGGCAGTAGTTATATGGGAAGCATACACATACATGGGTGGGTTAGAGGCCCCCGGCACATCTATAGCAGGGGTCTGCCTGGCCTAGCCTCTGTGGGAGAAGACATGCTTGATCCCTGAGAGACTTGTGGCCCCAGGGAAAGTGGAGCCTGGTGGGTGGTAGCACCCTCTTGGAGGCAAGAGGAAGGAATGGGATGAGGATCTATGGGAGGAGGGACAGGGAGGGGTGGTAACAACTGAAATGTAAATAAATAAAATAATTTTTAAAAAATAAAGTTTCTCTAACAAAAGGATGACTATGTCTCTCCATATGTGTAAAAATTAATAAGTACTCTGCTCATTTTAATTAACCGACCACAGTAAAAATACCATAGTCTGTGGCTAGCCCATTTCTCATAGGAAAATGCATAGTAGCCATCATAAGAGGAGAAAGGCTAAAAATCAAAAAATTGAGCACTCTTTCCATGCAGTTAGAGACAGAATAGTAAAACAATCCTAAAGGTTATAAAAGGAAGGGACTAGAAAGATAATATTAAAAATGATAAAATAAATCCAAATGCACAACAAAGAGGACTGGCAAAGCCAAAAGTCAATTTGTATGAAAAAAATCAATAAATTTGATAACCTCTATTGTGAGATGGATTGAGGAAGAGAGAAAGAACAAATCACCAATATTAGATACTAACTAAGGAATATCATGAGACACAAGATCACAATAAAGTATTATTTTTCAAGTATTCTTAAAGACATGGGTAAAAAATGCAATGTATAAAGATCCTTCACAAACTAAGACAATAGCCAGAAAGAGGTCTCATCAGTTAGGAGCATACAGACTGCTCTTCCAGAGGGCCAGGATTTTATTCCCAGCACCCTCACATGCCAGCTCATAATAGTCTATACCTCCAATTCCAGGAACTCATTCATTGGACCCCTTCTTCTGGTCTCCAGGGGTACCAGGCACACCAGGAATACATAGACACACAAGCAGGCAAGACACCCACATACAACAAATAAAGCAAGCAAGCAAATAAGAAATAATAGGTTTAAGCATTGTTAGTTAAAGCAAATGACAAGAAACTACCTGAACATCTATAGATGCACGGCACATGACGACACATGTAGGAATGCAGCAAAAACTTTTAAAAGATGGAAGCAGGAACTCCTTGCATCCTGATATGGGACAGTCTCCAACATACATTTCTGCAGCAACTCCTTACATCCTGATATGGGACAGGATACATACGTTTCCGCAAAGAGCCAGCAGCATAGAACGGGGTGCTAAGCACATGGTCATTTCATTTGCATTTAAAAATAAAAGTCATGCACATGAGCATATGTGTTTTGCCTAAGCATACTATGTGTATCTTGGAAATGACAGGTAAAAATTACAAGTTAGCCTCAATGATTGTCTCTGAATGGGGAACTGGACCCCAGAGGTAATGGAAGGGAAGGACGTTTTCTTTTCTTGCTAATGTCATGTGAACTTAATCATATGTGTGCTACTTTTTAAAATTAATAAACAAAAGGGTAAAGCATGTGTTACTAATACATTGAAATAATTGTATGTGGGCAGTTCTCAATTATCTGTTGTGTTTAGATGTTTGTAGGGATGAAACGCCTTTTTTCTGAAAACTGGCATGGCCCGGGGTGGAGGCTGGGAAATAAGGGTTCACAGAAGCGAATGCTGGGGATTGAAAGGAAAGCAGCAAGCGAAGACAGGCAGCAAAGGTGATAGGAGGTAGCTAGTCAGAACAGGGTGGCGCAGAGCGGGGCAAATGAAGGCAGGGAAAAAAAATGAAAAAGCACCAGAATGGAGCAGACAAGAGTAAGCACGGGTTAGCGAAAGGCCCTGAAGAAGGATGTTTGTCCAAGAGCAGCAGAGGATGCCCCCTTCCTGTTCTCCTGGGTCTGAGATTGCACCAGAGTTTAAAGGCAAAATGTGATGAGCCCAGTCTGACATCTTTGTCTCCCGCACAGCACCTATTCTTCGCGCATGTGCATACTGTCTTTAAAAGGAGGTGTTGATTCCATCGGCTTCCCAAAGCAGAGAAACCACAACCTTTCCCTTGAGCGGCTTAATAGGTTTTTCCACGTTCACCAAGCACTGTGCCAGAGCTGCTGGCTGATGGGAAATGAGGTCTCCAAAGGCCTCAACCTCTGATTCTCTCCACTTTGTGCCCCTGAGCTGATCACCCCATGGCGCTTTCAGCCTCAAGAGTTCACATGATTTCCTTTAGGAAAAATCATCCTGTTCGGTGCTATATGCACACTTTGCTCTTAGAATCTGTTGAAGGGGTGCAGTTCTGGAGGGAAGGATGTCCACATGAGACGCTACACCAAGTGTTCTGTTGCGTTACTCTCCAGAACCCCAAAGGCTCCCACGAGGGCAGAAAAATCATGACAGCATAACAAACAGACGAGGGGACAGTGCCAAGGCCACCAATTTGAAGGCAATCCATTTACCAAATTATCTCCTCACCAACAGAGTCCTTTTGCCATTTAACACATCTACAGTTTCTGTACCATAGATGCCAAGTTTATTCTCAGTGCAGTTTTTGTAAATCACATCCAAAATATGATTTGGAAAAAAAATACATCTTCTTATGAGCCCAGTGAGCACTTGAAAGACCCAGTGCACAAATCATTTGCACCTGTACCATTTCCATCCCGTTCTAAGCTAATTTTAAAAAGGCTCTGAAACCCTGCCAACAGCACATGTGCACAGTAGATAAAATGTAATAGCAATTAATCCAATCATCTCTGATTTAACGTTAATTTAACCCAGTGGATTATGCCTTGTTTTGTGTGCAACTGTGTTGATCCTGCTACATTTCAGAGAGCCCCCTGAATCAATCAAGTCACAATCCCTAATTGCAGTCAAAATGGGGAATTCCACTCAGCAGGGCCCTTCTCTGGGGTATCTGTTCCTCGAAAGGAAGAAAGGGATGGAAGAGAGAGAGGCATCTCTAATAGCAGGCTGCTAACCCACAGCTGACGGTGTCAGGGGTAGCTCTGAGGAGTGGCCTCCGATTTGCTGGCATATTCAATTGCATCAGGGCTTCTTGCCAGAATGAACAGGAAAGGGCTATCGGAGAGAAGTCACTGGAAGCATCGCTGCTGTTTAAACTAAAAACAAACAAACAACAACAAATTCTTGGGGCAGCATGGTTGCTTTTGTCTTTATTTACAATATGGACTGGAGGACTATAGCCACTAAGGACCTGAATTTGGACAGCTATAATGGAAAACCGATGCCAGGACACCACCCTTCCCCGGAGTCTGATTTGACTGAGTTAGGGCGCCTGTCTCCATTCTTAGAAGCAGAGATGGACTGTGGGAGCAACTGTCTTGTCGTCTGCAAAGACAAGAGAATGTTTGCCTCTGCTTCCCAGCTCCTCTCTATCTCCGTTTGGTGGAGGAATGGTATTCTAAAAGCTGTTACCTGGTCTCAGGATGGTCCCCGAAGTTCAGCTGCAGTTCACTGAGTTAAGCATTGGTTAATAGATACTTCACAGAGTACTACCCATGTTCTTTTTCATAATTTTTCTCTCCCCCTCTCCCTTCCTCTGCAGCTGAGAATAATTAACTGTTCTTTTGTGAGTGTCATTTGTTCTCAAGGAATTAAATGCCACCTTATTTCCCAGAACAAGAATTCAACTGTCATAATTATAGCTTCATTTCAGAGGCAGAAAAAAAATCATAATTTATTACAGATTGTTCAGCATGTGAGATAGGTTTAAATGTCATTGGGAGTAAATTGTGGCATGTCATGAAGGGGGTTTAGCCACCACTGTAATTGATTTATAATTTCACTTTTAAAATGAGTAACATTCAACCATTGTTCCTCTATTATATAACTCTGACATCAATTCCTTGAGAATGACACATTCAACTCGGTCAATACATATGATAATGATAATAATAATAATAATAATAATATCAATTGTAAAGATGATAACTGAAATTAGCATAAGAACTAAACAAATATGTGTTAAAAGGGGGACCTCAGGTTTACAGTAGAAGATAAAAATGTATTTCTGAGGGAATGCATTTTGATATTAGCACAAAATTCCATAAAATTAAACAACTCTCAGGGGTTTAGTGTAACTCATAAAATTAAGGAAGATCAAAGTCAAAGTTGAAACTATTCCCTACCTAGAATTATGAAGAAAGATACAGAGATTGAGTAAGAAGAGATGAGCTTTCCTGTTTCTATTTCAATTGACAGTCACTTCTGCTAGTCATAGTCATTTCTGAGGTTTACAGTATCACCTGATGACCTAAGATCATTTAGTGATGCCAGGCTGTGGTGGAGGGACTATTTTAATGCCTGATTACACCATCAAGTACACAGAAATCCATTTTGGATAAGAAGTAGTAAGTGCTATGGGAGTTGACCAACTCCAAAGTCACACAAAATTTGAAGGGCCCTTAGTAGCAATCCACCCCAACATGTAGTCTTTTAAAAATGTCTTTTTTCTGGAAAAGTCACTTATGGTCTATTCTTTAAAAGTCAATGTATTAGTCTGAATGATAGAATTTTAAAATACAAACTGTGATAGGTTGATTAATGCTATCCAATATTGCCTTTGTCTTCATTTGTGGATTCTGTGAACATAATACATGTGGCACGAGGACTTTGGAGATGTGGTGAAATTTATAGAGTTTTGAGTCAAGAGATTATCCTAGATCATCTTGGTAGCACCCAAATATCACCTCAAATTCTCTTCTAAGAAAGCTGAAATTTGAACACAGTAGAGGGAAAAGGTCATGTGTCCACAGAAGCACAGTTGGCGGGCAGGAGCCACTGACCCTAAGTAACCTCTAAAAGTAGAACTGAGTCTGCGCCAAGGGGTTCTAAGGAAGTCCTGCTCTGCTGGCATCCTCCTTTAACCCTTTGAGTCTCATTCCAGGCACCTGTCCGCCAGGATTCTAAAACACAATTGTTCTATTACAAGCCACTAACTCTGTGATAACTTTTTATACTGGCAACAGAAAATGAATACATAGGATAGAAAGAAATGCCATGATCTGCTAAGAAGTTTAACACAAGACAAGATCATCTCCCCTTGAAGGATCAACCACGGACTCAGCTCCCCTTCTGCTAAGGCGTGGCTTCTTCCCCTTCGGTGTTTCAGCCACTGCCTACATATCCAGGTAGGAAGTTTAAAGCCAAGTCCATGCATGGCAGCACCTTCAGTTTAGCTAAAGGTTTAGCTTGATTTAAGGAAGTCACTTCACAAATTGCTAAATGAATACAATGCTTGAAAATAAGCTGTTATTTTATTTGTGGATTATGAAAAGAGAAATTGTATTTACTCAAAAACAGTGATATATTACCAGAGTTCCCACATACAAAGCTTTGCTTTCTCCAAGAGATGATTGCTCCAAAATGTACTACTTAGTGTCTAACTAGTGTTTCAGAAAATCAAGGGTGTACAATGTAAAACTGAAGCCTAGTTTTTAAAATAATTTTAAATTTTTTATTCAGATTGCCTTTATCTAAGGACTTAAGAAAGACATTTTCAATAAATCACAGAAACAGAATGTACAGTAAGTCTTTCTGCGATGGATGAATAGTAATTTCTTACTACAAAGAATAGTTTGTCATAACTTCCACCAGAGGAGTGTCCAAACACTTTGTCACCACTCCTTACTGCCTGCCCTTACTGCTGGATCTGGGGCATGAATCTTAGGTCTTATTTATCAAGGTTATTAGTAATCAGCCTCAGGGACAGGAAGCAAGACCCAGACTAGAATCAGTAACTGCACAGCAGAACAGTGTAAGTTTATGCACAAATACATTTGCTCAACCAGTACTTACAGTGCAAAGTCACAGGTGCAGATGGAGAATTAAGGAGAGAGATCCAGCCTGGGCACCTCAATTGGCAACGTGTATAGCAAATATGAGTCCTGAGTTCAGATACTCGGGACCCACATAAAAGTCTGGGCATAGGCTATGTGCTGAAATTCCAAGCTAATGGGAGTCTCTTTCTCAAACTAAAGGGAGGAAATGGCTGAGGACCAACATTTGAGGCTGTCCTCTGACCTCTACACATGTTCAAAAGTACATATGTGCCATATACGCAAGTGTACACACACACACACACAAACACACACACACACACACACACACACACACAGAAAGGTGGAAGGGAAAGGGAGGGGGAGGGGGAAGAAGACCTACCAGGTAAATATGTAGCCCCATAAAGTAATAACTACCAAGGACATAAATCCCTTCATATATAAAGATTCCCCTTGAGACACTTCAAAAAGAACACAGCTAATACTCAGCAGGTGAGAGATCTACACAACTTTTGAAAAGTGGCTCAGTGGCAGGTCTCAAGCTAAATTCAGATCTAATTGTAGAGAGCCTAAAGTCTTAATATGCTTGATAAGATAAAGTAAGTATACCACTGTAAGAACATAAAGGGTGCTAAATTCAGATACTGATTGGGGAAGATAGGGAGAAGCTGTGAAAACTGGGTAGAAAGTGTATTCATGCAGGTCCATGGTGGTTCCACAGGGGAACGACCAGAGAGAAGACAAAAAGATGTCGCTGTTAGAGTGTTTGTGTTGTGTCCCAAAAATCCATATACTGACATTCTTACTCCCACGGTGTTTGTATTGGAAGATGGAGCTCTGAGAAGTCAAGTATGCAGCACCTATAGGTGTCCTTATAAAGAGATGCCTTCTTCCTTAGAATGGGGAAGCAGGCCCTCCTCAGACACTAAAACTATTGGTACTCTGATCTTAGACTATGCAGCAGCTGAAGCTACTCAGTATGCAGGGAGCTTGTGATGACAGCTCAAACAGACCTAAAATAGTGGGAAAGCGTGGTGGTGCACACACAGAAAGGGAGTGTCTCTGCTTGGTGGCACATGACTTCAGCACAAGGAACAAGGAATAATTGGCAGAAGCATCATATGGCAGCAAATTATAAAGGACTTTGGCTATAGGCTTTGCTAAAGACAAAAGTATGAGAGTGACGGCAAAGCACAGATAGTCACTGTTTTCTCCATGTTTGTGAAATAGTAAAATAAACAAATAAAAGAGATTCTTCCTCGACTAGTTAGAGAAATAAGATGCATGCATGTTGATGAAGCTGGCTCCTTGCAAGCAACTACCTAATATATTCAAATTAATATCGAGTATTAAATATTTTATTAGAATATATAATAAATATTCGGAGGTAATTAGCAGCACTGAAATTGAACCAAGAGATGAGTGAGCGGTGCGTTAGTCTAAATAAGCCTTAGTGATTTCTCTAGTTGACCACTTCTTTAATTTTTAAATAACAAATAATACTCTCTGGTGAGACATTGGGGTGGCTGTCAGAGAAGGCATAGCCTGCTGCCCTCCAGGCCTTTCTGATCTAGTATGGCATGGGATGAACTGGAGTACTGTTCAGGGCTTGCTTCCTCCCATCTTACGACTTGTTTTGCTAACGGAATATAGGCAGAAGGAATGATTGTAAGCAGAAGCAGTAAAGCTAGATGGGGAATCGCCATGTTTTCCCTTCTATCTTTTCCATGAGGCCACCAGTATTCCAGAGAGAAGATAGAGAGGGCTGCTTTCCATCAGCCTAGGTCGGGGCAAGACACAGAGCTCTGGTCAACTTATGATGGGCGTAACATGAGCAAGTAGACAACCTCTGTTATAGGTCACTAAGGAATTAAAGCTATTTGTTATTGCAGGATAACTTAACCTAAGCTGCCTGACACAGCCAACCAAGACTAGAGCATACAGTCCTATAATACCATTGTGTTTCTAGAGAAATTGGAAGTCTCAGGGGAGAAGAAAAATATCTTTAATGTCTAGGTGACACACCATCTATCCAGGCAAACAAACATTCTCCTTGCTCTCCTGTGGCTCAGTTTTGCTTTGAATCTAGCACTGAATAAAGCAAACACGTGACAAGGAACTAATAAACCAACACTCGCCCTCCTGTTGGCCAACCACCCCCATAAGCTCCAAAGACCAGATAAAGTGGCTCTAAGTCAGCGAGTAAGCCATTTTCTGCACCCATGCTCTCTGAGCAGTCCCCAAAGACAAGAAACATGTGCTACAGAGACTCGGAGCCCTTGTGGGCTTCAGCATTTGATAAAGCACAGAAGATGGCCTACCATGGATTCCAGCAAGCACCAAAAGGAGAGAGATATCTCTGTGACTAGATGGGAAGAGAGAGAGAGGCAGTTGACATGAACTGAAACATAAAGTTGATGTTGTGGGCAAAAGAGGAATGTGTGAGCATTATAAAATCATACAGTAAATGTTGGGCTTGCCTGCCTGACCTGGGTAGATGGAGTGAGGCACTAGATACAGCAACCAGTCGGGAATAGAGACAAGAAAGAGCAGCACACCAAGAAACTGAGATCCTATCCGAGAGCCAACCAGCTGCCTCAGATGGTTAAGCATGGTTAGATTGACACATTGAAAAGCTTCCTCTCCTAGTGCCAGGAAAGGATCCAGATGTGGGAGAAGCAGGCCACCTGCAGAGCATCAGGGTGAGTTGGGGACTTATTATATGTTTTGGTGAGAGTTCTCAGGGGCTGAACAGTCTGCTTGCTGCTCTGTGAACAAGGAAATAGAGCTTCTCAAGGCTTTAGAAAGGAATTGGCTCATAGCCAGTGTGCACTGAGAGCTCTCTACTTCCTATTTGGCCTAAGAGAAAAACTAGCAGTGGATTCTTGTTTCTTTTGTGTGTGTGTGTGTGTGTGTGTGTGTGTGTGTGTGTGTGTGTGTGTTTTATTTTTGTTATATCCTTTGTAATTAATGTTTACTCATATTTTGATAACTTAAAAATAGCCTACCTTAGTCTTCTTTGTGGGTTCCTGTCTCCATTTTCAGAGGCACGTGAGTTCCTTAGCAAGATTTTTCTTTTATTCATTACTCATCCCATAAATATGTGGGTGCCCTGACAAGTGGCAGGCGCTGTGCTAGAAGCTAGGTGCTTAGGAGAGGCAAAATGTCTTGACTCATAGATCTGTTAGTCTACTTTGTGGTAAGCACATGTTCAACAAATAAATAAATAATCATGGAATGAACGTCTCTTAAAAATCAACATTGAATATTGAGCTGTAGAGCAGTAGCAGTCTGCACATAGAAGCGTACTGGAAGTTTCACCCAGAGAATATAAACAGATGCCATTGAACTTATACCAGTATCATATTTGATAAGTATTGGTACATCTTAGGCTGGTACCAAAATCATTACCATAATAAAAAGGGTTGTCTCCAAACAGCATGTGAGACCAACAGTTGTGGAGCTGGGGAGGCGGAGGTGGGAATGGGGACCTCTAGTCTACAGGTACATTCATTTTCAGTATGGGGCTTGATGAAGCCCATGACATTTCAGGGGACCACTAGGTGAAACTTACTGTAGCCTTCCGCTCAGCCACAACCCTCATGTGGGTCTGACTTAAGGCTACATTTGGGCAGGTCCCAGTTAGGTTGGTGCATTTAAGTGTGATCTCTGATGTTGCCTTGTCTTGCGTACAATCACAGTTATAGTCACAGCACCAAAGTCCTGTAAGGTACTCTTCTTAAGATCTTTCCAGACAAAAATTAAGAACATTCTGTATTAGTTAATTTTTTTTCCCTCGGGTAACAGTCCCAGCTCACTCACAAGTCGCCAGAATGTTAACCTATTTTAAGTAGTAGCTTTGTCACCTTCCTGTGACAACTTCTTATGACACAGCTAAGGCTAGTTCTGAGGGGAAGCCATGGAATTGGAGCTTTTCTACAGACTGTGGGGTAAACTGACTGGGAGGCTCTACTCACCTGTCTATAACCAATCACTTTCAGCTAAGGCATTGGCCAATAGGTAAAGGCTGTCTACTTCATCATGGCTCTTCCGTGTCACCTTCTCCTCTATCAAGATTTCCCAAGGTCCAAATATTTGATAGAAGAAATGTGATTAAAGTACAAGATTTATGAGGCCCCACACTGTCAAAAATAATAAATCAGTATAAGCCTATATGAAAAAGAGGCTGGGATATTCTTTATTCCTTTATCTATCCATTGAGATGTGAGCACGCGCGTGCTCTCTCTCTCTCTCTCTCTCTCTCTCTCTCTCTCTCGAGCACACCCTTCCCCCCATTTGACAACTTTTCACTCAGAAAGAACAATGGTATGTACCCATTTTGGACACTTGACATTAATATAGGACACTACTCTAACAGTGATCATCTGCCTTTATGGTTATTAATCAAGAATGTATTTCTCAGTGACTAACCCCACAAAAGGTTATCAACTACTTTAATCCATATTTATTTCACTGCTAACAAGAGATTCGTTTCTCTCTCATCCCTACTGATGTAAAATTACCATCATTCCCAAGACCTCTTTGGGTTTCTTGACCAGAAGAGGCATTTAGCTATGTCATCTGTGATGTATTGCACATTTAATTGCACTATGCAGCTATTCAAAAAGCATTCAGAAGTAATCATTTAGCAGTAATATCCCAGGGCAATCCAAGGTCACAGTACATTAAAAACTAATTCACAGCAGTTCAAGAATGCATTTTTCATATATGGAGTAACATAATTCTTTTATGATAAAAGTGATGGTACTATTAGAGAGTGATGGGAGACAAGATATTCTGCATATCCATCATTGGACCTATTGTGCAAATGGCAAAACCAGACCTTTGTTCTCCCCATAACTCAACAAACCAGTAATCTGTATTAAATACCCCTGACCATGTTAACCTTTTATATAACTGACCCTGCTTTAAGGAGCAACAGCCCTCACTTGTTATCATACATGATATGAGCATTTAATATTTACCAAAATAATTTTACCCACAAATTTTTATCTTTTCTTTTCTCTGGTCATTCTCATGTATAAAATAGTAATCTTTGTGGTAGAAGGAATTTTTTTTAAGTGTGTAGTGCGTGTGTGCGTGTGTCTGTGTGTGTGTGTGTGTGTGTGTGTGTATGTGTGTATGTTTGTGTGTGTGTGTATACATACTATCAATTTACTTCCAGGAATGAGAGCTAAGATTAGAACAACTTGGGGCTGGAGAGATGGCTCAGCAGTTAGGGGCACTGACTGCTCTTCTGAAGGTCCTGAGTTCAAATCCCAGCAACTGCACTGTGGCTCACAACCATCCATAATGAGAGCTGACATCCTGAAGACAGCTACAGTGTACTTACATATAAATAAATCTTTAAAAAAATATATTAGAACGACTTGTGTCACACATTTGTCATGCTAAAGTGAAATGAGCCAAGGAAACAAAGCCTTGCATTCAAAGTAGGGTAGATGGGTTTGACTCTGCAGAACCCATCTTCCCACACACACTGCTTTAACAAGGACATACAAAAACTGCTGCCAGCCAGGCTCCACTGCCCCTCAAAGCTTTCTTTCCTACTTCTTTATATTTTCCATCCTCAAATCTTCTTTTTCCCAATAAGTCCATATACTTGAAACAGAATCAGAATCTTTGTCTAAGTCCAAGGACCATTTGAGCTGATTAATAAGTACAGTTTAAGGTCAGTTGTCAACTCTTGACACAACTGAGAAGAATCCAGAGTATTAAAGATTTTAATTTTGTATCTACTACTTGCTGTGTGGTTCCAGACAAATTGCAAAGCTCTCTGAACTTTGTGGTTGTTGTTTCCGCTCAGTACAAATGGGAGTGATAACACCTACATTCCAGGGTGGTTGTGGTTTTTACAAGTGAAAAAACACCTGACTATTGATGGATTCATAGCAGATTTTCAGAGAACATTATGTCTCTCTTCTAGCCACACCATGCTGTCCATGGAATACCAAAAGTAAAAAAGGGACTTGGTCAATCTGTGAATACCTACAAGCAACCTTTACCAGTCACAGTGTCTCACTGAGAGAGTTTCAGTCTGTGTCCTGCTGCCCTCTTCTGGATACTAACTCTCAGATCTGCCTGTGAGTCCTGAATGTAGATCCAGGGTAACAGATTAAGCTCCAGTGGAGGCTCAGTAGCATCTATCCAGGGATGCAATGGACACAATTACTGGATCAACAAGTAGACAGCTATCACAGACCCAGGAGCAAGAGAAGACGGAATGACTACTGGCTACTGGGCCTGTGGGTCTCAGCTCTGTGGAGATGACATAGAGCAGGGATCTCTCACAGGAGTCCTGGATTGTCCTACTCCAATAAAGTGTTCTGAGTTAGGCATACACACTGAGAAGACACAAAGATGTACAGACATTAGAAATAAAAACTAAGCAGAGGTTACTATCCTAACCTATTTGAGGTTGGGCACATAGCCAAGGCTATTTTTCATCCATTTATCCCAATGTGGTTTTCTTCAAGTCTTTAGATCTTTAGCTATGTATAATCACAGAGTGATAATCCATCCAGTGTTAATTCCTATACACCATTCCTAGCCAGCTTCTGTTTTGTATCAAGTTGATGTCCAAAAATATGATGACATCTTTAAAAGTGTTCAAATATTTAGGAGTTTTCATAGATAAACATGGCAAAATGTACCAAATTAATTATAAAATATTTGAGATCTAAGCAACAAGCTTATGAAATGATAATCCATTAGTGTTTGAAATGCTGCTGGCCATTAGCATTCATTTAAGTTTAGCAACTAGGGAAATTCAAATGTACGACTAACACTTACTGAAAATAAAATACTGTGCTAGCTGAAGAACTCACCAAAGACATAAAGATCCAAATTTTAGTTTGAGAAAAACCCAAAAGCTTACTAAGTACCTTAGATTTTCCAAGCTTTGTAATTAAAGTTTTGGTTGTGCTTGTTATCATTTAAACTTTTAAAGAACAGTGTGTGCTTCGAGGTTTTAATAGACATATGCATTAACAGATGGGTGAGTGCAGAAGGGAGAGGTTAGGGTCTAAAAGAATCAGGATGCTTTCTATTACTGCTGTTATCTGTATATTCTTAGCATACAGTATTTTCACCTGATACTTCAAACATTTAAGATTCACTATATATATATATATATATATATATATATATATATATATATCACTATAAATGCAGGATAATAGAAAAAATTTTCAAGTTAAATTACATTTGAAATAGACTAATAAAAATTAAAAAATTCTGAAATAGTGATTTGTATGTATGAAATAGCAA